>JASANB010000610.1:0-13319 GCA_030248155.1 Sabatieria punctata | reverse complement strand
CAATTTTTGTGTGTGAAAGTGTAAAAAATTGCAAAAATTTGCTCGAAAATTTACTTGCCAGAAAAATCGGAGGGGGGTCGGTGAAATCGTCTCGGGGGGGGGGGGGGTCTGGCCTAAGTCGGGTGGGGGCATACATGTCGTTGGGGGGGGTAAAGGGGGGGCCGGCCCCCCCCCAAGCCCGATTTTTCGGCAAAAGTCCCCCCCCAGCGGATTTTGGGGGGGGGACCTGAAAACCCTCTTTTGGATTCCAAAGTAAAGAAAATTTTAGCCCAGACAGTACAATCTGCAGCACAAAATTGGGTTTTCGGCTACCATACAACCCAAAGCAGGGTTTTGTAAGGCTTAGAAATCCTAAATAGGGTTTTTAGACTGTTTAGAAACCCTGATTAGGGTTTTTAGGTTACTTTCAAACCCTGATTAGGGTTTTCAGTTTACATTTAAACCCTGATTAGGGTCTTTAGACTACTTTGAAACCCTGATTAGGGTTTTTAGGCTACTTTGAAACCCTGGACAGGGTTTTCAGGTTACTTTCAAACCCTAATTAGGGTTTTTAGGCTACTTTGAAACCCTAAACAGGGTTTTCAGGTTACTTTTAAACCCTGATTAGGGTTTTCAGGTTACTCTAAAACCCTGATTAGGGTTTCTAGGCTACTTTTAAAGCCTGATTAGGGTTTTCAGGTTACTTTTAAACCCTGATTAGGGTTTTTAGGCTACTTTTAAAGTCTGAATAGGGTTTTCAGGGAACTTTTAAACCCTGATTAGGGTTTTCAGGTTACTTTTAAACCCTGATTAGGGTTTTCAGGTTACTTTTAAACCCTGGTTAGGGTTTTCAGGTTACTCTAAAACCCTGATTAGGGTTTTTAGGCTACTTTTAAAGCCTGATTAGGGTTTTCAGGTTACTTTTAAACCCTGATTAGGGTTTTCAGGTTAGTTTCAAACCCTGATTAGGGTTTTCAGGTAACTTTTTAAACCCTGATTAGGGTTTTCAGGTTACTTTTAAACCCTGATTAGGGTTTTCAGGTTACTTTTAAACCCTGGTTAGGGTTTTCAGGTTACTCTAAAACCCTGATTAGGGTTTTTAGGCTACTTTTAAAGCCTGATTAGGGTTTTCAGGTTACTTTTAAACCCTGATTAGGGTTGTTGGGCTTCTTTTAAAGCCTGATTAGGGTTTTCAGGTAACTTTTAAACCCTGATTAGGGTTTTCAGGTTACTTTTAAACCCTGATTAGGGTTTTCAGGTTACTTTTAAACCCTGATTAGGGTTTTCAGGTTACTTTTAAACCCTGATTAGGGTTTTCAGGTTGCTCTAAAACCCTGATTAGGGTTTTTAGGCTACTTTTAAAGCCTGATTAGGGTTTTCAGGTTACTTTCAAAACCTGATTAGGGTTTTTAGGTTACTTTGAAACTCTAAACAGGGTTTTAGCACTGGCTAGAAAGCCTAGAGAGGGTTTTTAGGTTGATTAGAAACCCTAAACAGGGTTTAAGAACTGCATTCAAATCACTGAATAGGGTTTTCTAGTAATCTTATAAGTCAAAACAGGGTTCTGCGCGTGCCTCAGAATCGAAATTAGGGTTCTCTGAACTATTTTTAGTCAATATAACGCATTTCAATCTGTATTTTATCGCTGAAACTCATATTCAATACGTATTTTGAGCGCAAAACAGCTTTTTATTACATTCGTTGCTTCAATATTAGGTTTTTAAGGCATTTTTTTCAACCGGAACAGGGTTTTTAAGGCATTTTTAATGCAAAAACAGGGTTTTAAGGCTTTTTCGGTCCAAATAGGGTTTTGAAGCCATTTTTCGCCCCAGAATCCCTAAAAAAAGGTCGACAAAACCCGCTTTTTACCCCAAAAAAAAGGTCGACAAAACCCACTTTTGGACCCCAAAAAAAGGTCGCAAAACCCACTTTGGACTTGGTCCCAAAACCCTATTTGGGATTTCAAAAAGGCCCCCCCCACGGAAAAACCCAGCGACATGTATGGGTGGGGGGCAGACCCCCCAGACCCCCTGTTACATGTATGGTTCCATATATGGTATCCCACGTTCGAGGCCTGTGGCGGCACCATATATGGTATACCATAAATTGTGACAGTACCATATATGGTACCACTACCCTAGGTACCGGTACCATATATGGCACCGGCACCATATGTGGTGTCGGTACCATAAACGGCGTTAAGTGCCTGATACTAGCTTCTTGTTGTTGTGTGGGTTTACTGGAAGAGTAAACAATCCGTTGCTTCTCAACAACTGCACCGCTGACGACCGGTAAGACAGGCTACAGCATTTTCTACAGTACGTGTACAGTACTCTTGCATGAATATCATTACGCAAAATACGCGTTGCATTTCAGACTGCCTATACGCGTATACGCAAACAACAGTACCGGTATGAAAACGGAATCAATTTCCATATTCAAATTCCAAATTATTTGGACTCATTTTGAAAAGTATAGTGCATCGGGTTGTCTGATATTGTGTCGTCTGTCATTTCCAAATAGAACTAAATAATAATTTTAATAAAGCTCTTTGCACCTATGCGCACGCGTAGTGGTAAAAAGCGCTATATAGGCGTGCAGTCAAGAAGACTCGAAGATTTGCGATCCGATCGCGTATCCACCTGACTGATTCCTATCTTGCGATTACGTAGGTAGACAGGAACTTGTGCATGTTTAGTTTGCATGCCTATACATGCAAATGCCTTAGGGCTTGTGAATGCGATGTGGGTTGTCATCGGGCTTATCGCTCGAAAATATCACTGTGCAGAATGGCCACAAAATGGATGATTTATGGGTGGCTCGAATCTGATAGTTATCATAGAGTCAACTCGGCCATTGTCCTTGTTACCTTGATGATATCGTTCAGTTCAGAGCGAACTAAAAGTCGCGTAAAAATACTCTGAACGGCGATATAGAGGTGCAATAGAGGCCGAAATTTTGTCGCTTTGTAGACAAATTAATGTTTCTATTTTTCCACGTTCTAAGCTTTTTTCAAACCCAATTTTAGTTTCTCTAACCCTAATTTGGCCCTAGTCTGTAACCCTATTTGGGTTCTGAAACCGTAATCAGATTAAGAAGCCCTAATTTATGTAGATTCTGAAAAAGCGACTCGGGGTCGGGATAGCCCTTTTCCGCCACACTTGAATTAATTAAATAAATGTATACTTCCAGCGAAACCACCATGAAAGTTGGTGTCGCGATGAGCTCAGACCAGGAAATCGTTATCTCGGGAATTTCTGGTCGTTTTCCGGAATCGGCCAACATAAATGAATTGGCAGAGAATTTGCTGGCTGGACGCGACTTGCTTACAAGTGACAACAGACGATGGGAACCTGGTGAATGACTTTTACTCTATCTATACACCAAAACTTCCAAATATGTCATTCTGTAAAAACAGCTGGCTTATTTGGTTATTGGTTTATTGTAGTACCCCCTATTTATTGTACCCGGGGTACTATAAATGGAGACAGATTTTAAGTGAGCAGTTATCAATACAAAACGTGCCAATATTGCACTGTTTTTGGTGATAAACCTTGTTTGTATGAAGCAAAACAGTAGATGATGGAGCCACAGAGGTTCTGATGTAAGTAAAGAAGCAATTTTTTCAACTCGGCGGTAATTTAAGGTACCATATATAGTACCCGGGTACTATAAATAGACTCAATTTTATTTTAGCAAAACCCTAAGTGCCATATATACCCGGGAACCATACATATAATATGTAGGTTATCCGCCGAAGGGGGAGGGGGGTTGGGGATCTGATCCCAAACTTTGGAAGGGGGTTAGGTACTAAAAACGCTCAAACTTCGCAAAAAATCGCAATTTTTCGGCTGAAAAACGTCAAAAATCGCCAATTTGGGCTGAAATACAGCTAAAAAGGGCTGTTTTACAAGCGATTTTGTCAATTTTTGTTTCTGAGATTGCAAAAAAATCGCTTGCCAAAAAACTCGGAGGGTCGTCCCCATCCGGGGGTCTAGCCTATGTAAGTCGGGTTGGGCGGCAAACCCCCCACACCCCCTGTTACATGTACGCTGGGAACTATAAATAGCACTATATACGGTACTGTATATAGGCAGACATGGGCTAGCACTTCGGCTGATGGGGGTAGAATTTTCAATTCCTGATGGGGGGCTGATGGGGGGTAGGAGCGCCTGATGGGGGGCTGAGGGGGTGGTAAGCCAAAAGGTCCGATTTTTGGCGAAAATCACGGTTTTTGGCTTATTTTTCATTAAAATAAGTTAAAATTAGCTATTCTGAGCTCATTTACGCCTATTCCAGGCATATTTTTATCATAATTTTCTATACAAAATTCTTCCCAAAAGTTCCTGATGGGGGTAGCGGCCGGCTGATGGGGGGTAGATCAGAGCCTGATGGGGGGCCAACCCCCCCCCCCCTCAGCCCCCCCCCCTTTGCCCATGTCTGTATATACGTAGGTAGACATTAGGTATAAAGCGTTGAAGCTAGACCAGTAGAGGGTGCCAAGCTCAAGTATATCTACCTAACAAGTGATCCAAGGATGGCGAGGGGTTGGAAGCCCAAAATTGGTGGGGGTAGCTTTTCCAGTACGGGGCATCTGTCCGTTGTCGGCGAGGACAAGCCCAGCGGCAACATTGAGATAGCATTAAGTTTGTATTTTGACAGATGCCACTCAATTTGGAATGATTGCAGGCTTTTTCGGACTGCCCCGACGAAATGGAAAACTGAAGACTTTGGACAAGTTTGACGCTCAGTTCTTCGGTATCCATCATAAACAGGCTTCCAATATGGACCCTCAACTACGAATCTTGCTGGAAACTAGCTATGAAGCCATTTTAGACGCAGGTATAGGCCATTCGCAATCCACTCGGTTTCTGTTTTGTGCAAAATTTTTCGATTCTCTTAGATCCGTTCGTTTCTAGCTACCGTACTCGACATAGTCTTTAGTTTCTCAACACGAAAACACTATCTATCTACTACGGTAGCCAATTTTCAGAGATGAAATGGAACTGGAAGTAGCGGCGCTGCTGTTTTTCGCTAAAAAGTAAGAAAACGTTCGGCAATGGTTGGACACTATCCCCCATTAGCGAAAACCTACCTGATTTAAGCTGAGGCTAGATCCTAAAATCCCTAAAGATAGATCCTAAAGGTACGTTTAACTTCATCCCAAGCCTAATCCCCAATCAATGTAGAAGCCTAAAACTTGTTCACAGTGCTGAACAGAAGCTGGTACTTCGAAATTGGTGGGGGGTTAGTGTCGATGTATCAAAATCGGAGCATCAGTGCGTCATGCATAAGTGAAATGTACGCTGCTTCCCTCGCAATTCTGCAGCGAAACCTAGCTTAGCCTGTACAGGGTATAGGTACATTATTTCTGGTTCAATTATACCATCCACCCACCCCTCCCTCGGTGACAGTAGTGTGGCGCATTTTAGAAATTTGAAACTAGGTAAAGTAATACTATTCTGAGAATTTTTAGCTGATAGCAGGAGACCCAACGGACGGAGACCTTGTACATAGGTACGTAGGTACGCCATAATCAGTGGCGTACCCAGGGAGTGTATAGTGTGTACACCCCCCTTTGCGGTGGAGGTAGGGAGGAAAAATTGGAGAAAATAAGAGAAATGAATTAATTATGTGCTAAAACTGTCTATTTTATGCTCAGAATACCTTTTAAATGCGTTTTCGAAGGCTAATTTTTCAAAAATTTCTCGCCCTGGTCGGGCAGAAGCCCAACCAGGCCACTTTAAACTACTAAAATTTGTAATTTCTGTTAATTTTAAGCTCAGAATGTTTTTTAAAACGTTTTTGAAGGCTAATTTTGCGAAAATTTCTCGCCCTGGTCGGGCAGAAGCCCAACCAGGCCACCTTAAACTACTAAAACTTGTAATTTCTGTCAATAGCAAACAAACCGATTTTCAGTAGCTACAAAAGAATCAAATTTATGGGGGCCCCGCCAAATTGCTGTAAGAAAAAAAAGCGTTGCTACATAGATAACAAGTTACACTGATTTTAAATCCGATTGAAACAAGTTTGAATCAAGTCTTCTTTCTACACAAATGGACGTTGAAAAACGTCGAATTCAGTTTTCGAGAGGAAAATGCCCTCCATAGGCTGAATTATGGTTCAAAATGCATCTTATTCGATAGCTCATACTCTGTTGTTTCGTATAAATACATCACTTTATCCATAAAATAGTTTGCGCTACCCGTTTTCAGCCCATATTTTACCGTTTTTTGTATTTTCTAAACCGCGCAGCACGGATCTTCCTTGCGCATCCCCAATTATGGTACTAATACGACGTTATATGAGTGCCTGCCTGTTGCAGGAGTTGATCCGCAGACGATTCGAGGCAGTAAGACTGGTGTGTTTGTGGGCTGCAGCATGTCAGAGACAGAGTCAGTGACCGCCGATAACATAGAGAATATTGTCGGTTACGAGTTGATGGGCTGCACGCGTTCCATGTTCTCCAACAGGATCAGTTTCTCCTTTGACTTTCGCGGTCCAAGCTTCACTATGGACGCCGCTGGGTCCAGTTCTCTGCTGGCTCTGCAACAAGCTATAGACTCTATGAGAAAAGGGGAATGTCATGCTGCCTTGGTATGTGGTGCCAACCTCAATCTTCTACCACACGGTTCCATGCAAATTTCCCGGCTCAATCTTCTCTCGGAGACATCTCGCTCGTTTGATCTCTCTGGTAAGTCTTTCTTGTTTCAACAACCTGATGGAGGGGTTTTTATAACTGCCATTTATAGTATGAATGAGAATGAAGTGTTTAGGAGATGGCTATGCACGTAGTGAAGCAATAGGCTCGGTGTTCCTGCAAAGACGAGAGGCAGCTTTTCGATGCTATGCCACTGTACTGCATGCAAAGAGTAACACGGACGGATTCGTACAATCAGGTGGAGCGGTGTACATAAGCTTTCGCCCCTCCTGTTAGCTGTGGCCAGCCAAAGTTTCTCACAGATCAGGAGCCCTTGAGAGCAATTTTCAACCATGCTGCGGTTTTCCTGGCGTGCAATTTTCTGTCTATTGGGTTCCAAAGTGCAAAAATTTGGCTTTTGGAACGTATATTTATGGTTCCAAACGATCGAATTAGGGTTTCGAACACCTTTAAACAAGGTTTTTGCGCGATTTTACCTCTCACCACCAAAATTGAGTGTTGAATCGAAAAACGGCCATAAAAACTGACTTTTTGGGGCCGTCCATAAACGACGTCGTTCCAAAATCCCGATTTTTCGGACCCCCCTCCCCCCAAAATCGCCTTGCGTGCGTCGTTTCTTGGGGACGCCTCCCCCTACGGCGACGTCGTTTTCAGTTTACCCCCCCTACGATAAACGGGCAGTACATACAGTACTGTCACGTTTTCTTTTTTTTTTTTTTTTTTTTTTTTTTCCAGTGAAATTTTATTGTTAATATTAGCATTATTAGTATACAAAGTTCGAAATTTTTGGGACGCACACAGTACAACAAACAATTAACACACAAGTTGCGATAGGGTGGGGCATTTTATACTGAAATAACTGAAGCAACACTATCTGTTCGTCCATTTTTCGAATTCGTATGGCTCTTGTCTAACATTTCTTATGTTATTATCTTGCTTCTGGTCAAAAGCATATTTAGCAATACTAAGTTTTGCGGTAAGTCTGATAAAAACAGATTCAATTGAAAGAATGCTTTTCGTACTTCTACAAGCGTACAGTATGTATTTGAGAATTAAGGCAAATCGCATCCATTTTTGAGTGTTTGGCTTCTTGGAGTGACCTAGCAAAATTGCAGCAGGACTAATGTCTGTCTCAGCTTGTTCTATCTGCTGAAACCTCTGTGCCATTTGAATCCATATCTGAGAAACGATTGGGCATTCCAAAAGGGCGTGGGAGATATCATCCATATGTGAACCACAATAATAACATGAAGAATTTTGTTCAATTCTATACCTATGCAATAGTTTGCCTGTGACAAGTATTTGATGCATAACTTTAAACTGAAAAGCTCGAAGCTTAACTTCATCAGATAATCGTTGTGGTGATGGCCAAATCCTTAACCAGTCAGCATAAGTTAGATCTGGAAATTTTCGGCTCCATTTTTCTTGCCCGGTTGGGCTGAAACTGTGTGGTGGGCTGCATAGAGCAGTTTTGAAGTGCCGTGCATTACAGACGTCTCTATTCATGTCCAGTAACTGGTAGCTCTGCCGTTGGATTCTGCCTGTTTTTTCTTGAACAGCCATTGGGGTACGCCAGTAAGCTTTCAAAGCTGAGATAACTTGCAGATGATTTAACCATGTGTATTTCTTCAAGTCTAGCTCATATGTGGCAGTAAAATAACGGTATGGCAGAAAATCACCTTGGTTGTCAAGGAAGCAGCCAATTTCGTCTGCATGTTTTCTACTTAATTCATCATTATAAAATGGCATCCCAGCTATACGTAAAAATTCGTTGTTATTCACCTTCATGGAGAGAACACTGCGCTGATGAGGAGTTGCGATGACATTTCGAGGTCACGTTTTCTTATTACCATACTGTGCAATCAATATAATAAATCCCTACAACCACTCTGGGAAGCTTTTCTGTATGTAGAAACGTTTGACAGAATGTACATAAATCGAAAATAATGTAATTGAAGTACCCTAAAATTCCGAAAAAAGCGACGTCGTTTTTTGCTAACCCCCTCCCCCTCCTGGTGCGTCGTCTATCGTCGCATTTCAGCCGACCCCCCCTCCCCCATCTGGAACGATGTCGTTTATGGACGGCCCTTTGATACCCAAAAAGGGTGGCCTAACACCGACCTAACGCTGAAGCCATACATGGGACCTACAAACCCCAGCTGAAAACCTACGCTACCTATAGCAGATTTCTCAGACTAACTTGAAACACTCAAAACACAGCGCTAGCCTTTGCACATGCAACACACATGCAAACAGTATGATGCACAAGTGGTATAGGGTGGAACCTGCAAACTGTGCATATTATGAATCTCCAGGTTCAACGGCGTTCAGCTGCCAACGTCAAGCAGAACTATTGCGCCAACTATACTCAGAAGCGAATGTAGACCCTAACCACGTTGTGTACATGGAAGCACACGCGGCTGGAATTTCACTAGATGATTCAACCGAAATTGACGCCATCGCCCAGGTGTTGTGCAATCGTCGTCAAGGTCCCTTGCTGATTGGCTGTGTCAAGTCAGTAATGGGTCACGCAGAGGCCGCCAGTGGCATTTGTGCGCTGGCCAAAGTGGTTGTTGCCATGGAGAGTGGTCTGATTCCACCCAATCTACACTACACCCAACCCAGTCCATATGTTCCAAGTTTGGTCGACGGCCGTTTGCAAGTAGTCACCGAGGCGATGCCATGGAATGGCGGTTTAGTGGGCATAAGTTCATTCGGAATCGGCGGCTCATTCACACACGTCCTACTGAAATCCCATGCAAAGGAAGTGGGACTGAAGCAGACCTGGCAAATTCCTAGACTGGTTCTTGTGTCGGGCCGGACTGAACAAGCAGTCATTGAACTGCTAAATGCTGCTAAGGAACATTCGGATGATGTGGATTTTCTGCAGTTGTTGAATGCGCAGGCCCATCTCTGGCTCAACATATGCCCTTACAGGGGTTACACCCTGTTTGACTCACCATCAGTGACTAGCGTAGAAGTAGGAATTCCTTCAGTGCTCAGGTTGTAAGTGAAGTATACTCTTGCAGAAGCTCTCAATTAGAGATGCCCGACCAATCTGGTTCGTCTACACTGGCGTCGGAGCCCAGTGGCTTGGCATGGGTCAAGCACTGATCAGTATAGACATATTCAAAGAGACTGTTCTCAAATGTTCGCGAGCTCTGGACTCGTTCGGAATCAATCTTTACGAGATGATCACATCTGCTGCTGAAGAAACATTAACTGACCCACTGAGCAGTCTAATCTGCTGTACAGCCATTCAGGTGAGACAACGTACTCCACAGCAGAAATACACATCCTTAGGGGCCGTTCATAAACGACGTCGTTCCAAAATCCCGATTTTTCGGACCCCCCCTCCCCCCAAAATCGCCTTGCGTCGTTTCTTGGGAACCCCCCCCCCTATGGCGACGTCGTTTTCAGTTTACCCCCCCCCCGATGAAAGGGCAGTACATACAGTACTGTCACGTTTTTTTTTGTTACCATACTGCGCAATCAATAGAATAAATCCCTACAACCACTCTGGAAAGCTTTTCTGTATGGAGAAACGTTTGACAGAATGTGCATAAATCGAAAATAATATAATTGAAGTACCCTAAAATTCATAAAAAAAGCGACGTCGTTTTTTGCTAACCCCCTCCCCCTCCTGGTGCGTCGTCTATCGTCGCATTTCAGCCGACCCCCCCTCCCCCCCTCTGGAACGACGTCGTTTATGAACGGCCCCTTATTTAGATTGCGCTCACTGAACTGCTGCACGTGGTAGGTATGCGGCCAGATGGAATGATTGTCATTCAGTCGGTGAAATTCTCTGTGCTTATGCCGATAACTGTCTCACTCTCGAACAGACTATGCAGTGCGCATACCTTATTGGAGACAGTTTGCTGAAGAGTCGGCTCAATTCTGATGGTGCCATGGCAGCTGTGGGCATAAGCTGGCAAGAAGCAGAAACCCGGCTGCCAACTGAAGTGTATGCAGCATGTAACAATGGCACTGACTTAGTCACTGTCTCTGGGAAAAGCAATGCAGTTAGTACATACTAAATACCGTAAAACTTCTAAGAATAGTTATTTTTTCGTAATTGCTTTTGGGGGCGCTATTATTGGAGCGTACGCTTTTGTTATTTCAATGCTACATTGGCCATCTCAAGTTTCCTCATTTTCTGAAAATACAGGGTATTTTGTCTTAAACACAAGCAATCTTTAGATGAGTTTTAGTCTGACTAATGTTTGCAAGCTTAATCAAAGCAAATTGTCTCAAAAGGACAGTATTCTACATTGGAAACACGTACAAAGCGTTGATAGTAGTGCGCGTGGGAACGCTATTATTAGAAGGGCGCTACTATTAGAGCGTGCGCTTTTATTAGAAGTTTTACGGTAGTTATGCAGAATTTTAGTGCATCTTCAATTATTGCTTTTGAGGTACGAGATTATGTGGCCCAGTTGCGAGAATTAGATGTATTTGCAAAGGAAATTCGAAGTACCGGCGTGCCATTTCATTCGCCGGTAATGCACAAGTTGAAGGATTTGCTGCTTCCACAGCTGCAACAGGTGAATGCTCAGATAGACATGGGTTTGCAGTTTGATTGGTGGAAAATTATGGCTCAAATACAGTGTTTTTTGCAGCAAAATTTTGCTTTTTTCGTGTCTGCTGCATCTGCAATTTTGTTAGCCCAGAATACCGTTTTTACTGGTTTTTGAGCGCTTTTTGGTACTCTTCCCGAAGTTTGGCTCAAATCTCCGCTCTGTGTTGGCGGAGGTATGAAAACGTTTTGTCTCAGAAAAACGTTTGGAACACTCTGACAGAGTAGAAAACGAGTTGCCACCAAAAAATATGAGTTATGCCCGAAAAACGAAAATTATTGATTTTTTAATTCCTTAACGAGAACGCCTGAATGTTGAGCATTTGCCGGAATGTTTTTTACAATCAATTCAATTCTGTAAGTGGGTGCAAAAACCCCAATACCGAATACCAATTCGTACTCTAATTTTACCTGATGCCTCTTTAGTAGCTATATACCAATTGTTTAGATCATTTCTGATCCAGCACCGCGAAGTGATGATTGGATTTCAACAAGCGTCCCTGAAGATCAATCGGCATCTGCACAGTTCTCCGCTGAGTATTTAATGAACAATCTCGTTTCACCTGTTCTATTTCACGAAGCCCTTCAAAAAATACCCCACCAAGCGATAATTATTGAGGTATGACATCACTGGAGATTGTTGCTTCAGCAACAAGCTTATAGGTGGCTCCACACAGTTCGCTACAAACGATTTTGCGCAGAAATGTACCCAACGATTGCGCCACCTTTGGTCTGCAAAGTCGAAATATGTCCAACAACCTTCAGTTTTTGATGAAGTCTCTTGGCCGGTTGCACCAGTCAGGGGCGTCTGTAGAGGCTGAAAATCTGTACTCTCAGTCAGCAGACAGATGCACGGTCCCAAGGGGAACGCCAATGATCGCCCCTCTCATCTGCTGGGACCATTCCCAACAATGGCCAGTTGTGAATGCCAAGCAATACGGCTCGGGAGGAGGACTGGCTTCTGGATGCAGGTTCTTATTTGATGCCCAAAATCCTGAGCTCAAGGTAAATTATATTACGGACTTGACCTACTGACTAGGTTACAGACATAGAGCACACAGCAGATTGAATAGGTTAGCAACAAACAATGCAGCATTTTCAACTCACGCATACACACTCTTTGTCTCAAAACTGAACAATCTTTAAGTCTTACTGACTCATCAGAAAGGGTTACAGCTAGGGTAGGCCAGTGGCGTATCCAGGGGGTGTGTAGGGTGTGTACACCCCCCTTTGCGGTGGAGGTAGGAAGAAAAAGTCTGTCAAAAATATAAGAAACTAATGAATTATGTACTAAAACTGTTTATTTTGTGCTCAGAATGCCTTCTAAATGCGTTTTTGAAGGCCAAATTTTCAAAATTTTCTCGCTCTGGTCGGGCAGAAGCCCAATCAGGCCATTATAAACTACTAAAACTTGTAATTTCTGTTAATTTTAAGCTCGGAATGCGTTTTAAACGCGTTTTTGAAGGCTAATTTTGCTAAATTTGTTTACCCTGGTTGGGCAGCGGCCCAACCAGGCACTTTCAAAATTTTACACACACCCCCTTTCCAAAATCCTGGATACGCCACTGGGGTAGGCTACATTACACATAGTACTGCATGCTGACAGAACCAACATGGAATGAATTTTACTGGTGTGTGTTGTTTGTTTGCTATTGTGTTTTGTTACAATACCAAAATTTAACACCAAGGTAGTGAAACTTTGACTTTGACTACCTGTCCGTTTGACTGCAAAATCACAAAACCATAAACTTACGTCCATAAACGTTCAAAAATTCAAAATTTTGGACCCCCACCCCCCTCCCGACGTTCTTCGACGTCTTCTTTCAGAACAACCCCTAAAAACCACACCGTTTTTGGCTGACCCCCCCCCCCCCCGACTAAACTTGGTACTGTGTCCGACATTAGAAAATCTTCAATAAAACCGACGTTACACTGCAGAAGCTGTGAAAAAGAAACTTCTAGAACTGGGTTGGGTTTTCCTTGTAATATAGTTGCGGACAAAAGCGTCCAAGGCACCTAAAAAACATCGACGTTTTCGACACCAACCCCCACCCCCCCTGCGACGTTTTCCGACGTTAAACCGACCGCCCCCACCCCCCCCCC
>JASANB010000609.1:0-55607 GCA_030248155.1 Sabatieria punctata | reverse complement strand
CAACTTTTTAAAAATGAATTTTTTATTTAAATCTTCTTTTCTTCTTTGTTTCTATTTTATTTATTTATTTATTTTTCCCCAAACACACACAAAATTAGTAAATACTGTAGTACATAATGCAAGGAACACAAAGCAAATAAACCAGTTGCATCGTATTATTATAATGCACTGTGACACCATATACAGCAGACATGAAGACATATGACAAATACTTAGATGAAAACCAAAGCTTACATACATACGATAGGTATGCCATGCACACAAACAAACAATTGCACTGATAAAACGGTAGTATACGTATATTTTCACCACTGTTTACAACTTCACAGACAAGACAACCCATAATATCACAATAAAATGCTTACTAATAAGTCATACGATCACATTCTGCGCCAGTGACACTAAACAAAAGCGACCAGCTTTTTGAGAGGAGAAACCCGTTGTCAATTTGGATGCATGTTGGTGGCAGGGAAACCTCAAAATAGGACACATTGATGCTTCAGGAAAGCAGTTGAACGATTGCCAGCTAAGTTCTGTAGTTGCATTCATTTGCTTCACCAAAGGATCATTGCATCCTCATAAGCACAACATCAACACACTCCATGTGGCTGCTTTTCTGGCTGAGCTGACAAGCTTAAACAGAGATAACAGAATCGCTAAAGGTGAGTGGGTTGGGGGTCTGGCCTAAGTCAGGTAGGGGCAGAGCCCCCATACCACCCCTGTTACATGTATGAGGCAGCAGTGTAAAAGCAAAAGTGTCGTTTCAAATCTGATTTTGTATTTTGTTTCCAAATGTCTAAATGGTGAGTTTTGTCAAGGGAGCGCTGGATTACAGAATTTTGAATGTTAAATTACTGTATTTAATGAATGGCTTTTATATTTGATGAATGACAGTCCATACACTTCAGCCAAAAACGTTCAAATCGTGGTTGTTTCTGCTGCAGTGGTTGTTGCTGCATTTGCAGTGGTTGTATCTGCTGCAGTGGTTGTTGCTGCGTTTGCAGTGGTTGTATCTGCTGCAGTGGTTGATGTTGATTGTGTTGTAGACTCTTCTGTTGTTGCAACCGTTGTATCTGCTGCAGTGGTTGATGTTGATTGTGTTGTAGACTCTTCTGTTGTTGCAACCGTTGTATCTGCTGCAGTGGTTGATGTTGATTGTGTTGTAGACTCTTCTGTTGTTGCAACCGTTGTATCTGCTGCAGTGGTTGATGTTGATTGTGTTGTAGACTCTTCTGTTGTTGCAACCGTTGTATCTGCTGCAGTGGTTGATGTTGATTGTGTTGTAGACTCTTCTGTTGTTGCAACCGTTGTATCTGCTGCAGTGGTTGATGTTGATTGTGTTGTAGACTCTTCTGTTGTTGCAACCGTTGTATCTGCTGCAGTGGTTGATGTTGATTGTGTTGTAGACTCTTCTGTTGTTGCAACCGTTGTATCTGCTGCAGTGGTTGTTGCTGCATTTGCAGTGGTTGTATCTGCTGCAGTGATTATTGCTGCATTTGCAGCGGTTGTATCTGCTGCACTTCTTGTTGCTGTATTTATCATGGTTGTATCTCCCACAGTAGTTGCTTGAGCCGATGCTGTCGCAGTCACAGGTACCGATGTTATTTCTGCAACAACTCTTGTATTCTCAATAATAAAAGTGTAATATTGATCAACTGCTCAGCCTAAGGAAGACAAAGAAGAAGAAGAAGAAGAAGAAGAAGAAGAAGAAGAAGAAGAAGAAGAAGAAGAAGAAGAA
Organism: Sabatieria punctata; assembly: GCA_030248155.1. NCBI lineage: Eukaryota > Metazoa > Nematoda > Chromadorea > Araeolaimida > Comesomatidae > Sabatieria > Sabatieria punctata. The sequence goes on along the minus strand of JASANB010000609.1, from coordinate 53,869 downwards.
GAAGAAGAAGAAGAAGAAGAAGAAGAAGAAGAAGAAGAAGAAGAAGAAGAAGAAGAAGAAGAAGAAGAAGAAGAAGAAGAAGAAGAAGAAGAAGAAGAAGAAGAAGAAGAAGAAGAAGAAGAAGAAGAAGAAGAAGAAGAAGAAGAAGAAGAAGAAGAAGAAGAAGAAGAAGAAGAAGAAGAAGAAGAAGAAGAAGAAGAAGAAGAAGAAGAAGAAGAAGAAGAAGAAGAAGAAGAAGAAGAAGAAGAAGAAGAAGAAGAAGAAGAAGAAGAAGAAGAAGAAGAAGAAGAAGAAGAAGAAGAAGAAGAAGAAGAAGAAGAAGAAGAAGAAGAAGAAGAAGAAGAAGAAGAAGAAGAAGAAGAAGAAGAAGAAGAAGAAGAAGAAGAAGAAGAAGAAGAAGAAGAAGAAGAAGAAGAAGAAGAAGAAGAAGAAGAAGAAGAAGAAGAAGAAGAAGAAGAAGAAGAAGAAGAAGAAGAAGAAGAAGAAGAAGAAGAAGAAGAAGAAGAAGAAGAAGAAGAAGAAGAAGAAGAAGAAGAAGAAGAAGAAGAAGAAGAAGAAGAAGAAGAAGAAGAAGAAGAAGAAGAAGAAGAAGAAGAAGAAGAAGAAGAAGAAGAAGAAGAAGAAGAAGAAGAAGAAGAAGAAGAAGAAGAAGAAGAAGTAGTGACTCACTCCTCTCACTCACCTGTGGCTCAATCACACGTTAACTCACTCACCTGTGGCTCAATCACACGTTAACATACAATGTTCTACAGGGTGTCTCAAAAAATGATCACATTTCTTTTTACTGCCATTTCCGCAAATGTTGACCAAATAGGCTGAAATTTGGACTATAGGTGCCAAAATTCGGGGAATTTTATGTGTTAAAGTTTGGTGCACTAGGCTTGACTCATTCCCAAGAAATTTCAAAAAAAGTGAAATTTGTTAAATCAATAGTGAAAGCCGGTCACAGAAAAAATGATTACATTTCTTTTCACTGCCATTTCCGTAAATTTTTACCAAATAGGCTGAAATTTGGACCATAGGTGGCACAATTCGGGGAATTTTATGTGTTAAAGTTTGGTGCACTAGGCTTGACTCATTCCCAAGAAATTTCAAAAAAAGTGAAATTTGGTAATTTCAATAGTGAAAGCCGGTCACCGAAAAAAACGTTACATTACATTATCGCCTAAACTCTAACGATAGCGTTGGAGTTCATGCGTCAACTTTTTACACACGAATTACCCTGAACTTCTGCGTTTACACTCCAAATTTCATCCAATTCCGACAAAAATTAGAAAAGATACAGGAAAAGGAAATGTTTCCATTTTTCGCGACCGTATTTCACTATTGAAATTACCAAATTTCACTTTTTTTGAAATTTCTCGGGAATGAGTCAAGCCTAGTGCACCAAACTTTAACACATAAAATTCCCCGAATTGTGCCACCTATGGTCCAAATTTCAGCCTATTTGGTCAAAATTTGCGGAAATGGCAGTAAAAAGAAACGTGATCATTTTTTCGGTGACCGGCTTTCACTATTGAAATTACCAAATTTCACTTTTTTCGAAATTTCTCGGGAATGAGTCAAGTCTAGTGCACCAAACTTTAACACATAACATTCCCCGAATTGTGGCACCTATGGTCCAAATTTCAGCCTATTTGGTCAAAATTTGCGGAAATGGCAGTAAAAAGAAATGTGATCATTTTTGAGACACCCTGTACAAGCAAGAATGAATTAATGATGTAGCTTACGCTTCTGCCACATTTCGTAGCCATCGGCAAAGGTGACAGCCACTTGAGTCAGATGATTCCTGTACATTCTACAGTCGGTGGTCTCAGTCTTATAAGCGAACCCAAAGCACTGCTCTATACTGGCGCAATCCTGTGCACACACGAACTTATTTTCTGCTCTCACTACTTGCAGAATGTCACTGGCATCGCTCTCAAGCACTGACTTGCCCACTAAATCATAGTCTTGCTGTTCAACTGAAATCAGCCTTTTCTTATAGAGCAAAGATCAGATAAAGAGCAGGGATTACCATTGGAACCACTGCATAGCCACACCAGGCTAAGAAGACAGACAAAACGGCTAGCAGCATATGGCAAAGTTAGAAAACTATGGTCAGGCCGTCCCATAGCTAGTTAGATGGTGGTTATAACCTCTTTCTGGTTCGGCCAACTCACCGTTGCTATGAGATGTATCCATAATCACCTGGGTGTATCTGGTGACATTATAACTGGCCTTTCCATTAGCTTATTATCTCGTTGAACAGACTTGAATGCCCTGGAGGGAATCCCAAAAATCGATGCAAAGATAATAAGCGAGTATAGTATTCCTGGAAAACTAAAAGTTTTAAGCTGAGAGAATTACTGGACTGGTGTAACAGTCAGGCACTTAACGCCGTTTATGGAACCGACACCATATGTGGTGCCGGTACTTAGGGTAGTGGTATATATGGTACCGGCACCACATATGGTGTCGGTACCGGAATTGAAAAAACACCAAATATTGATGGTCGGGACAAATTCGAGAAAGTGTTCAGACTTGACAAACTTAACGAAATCATCAAACGAATATGTAGAATAACTTCCCAAAGAGTTCGACAACTTAGATGTCTGTCTGTCTCACCTAAAAAGCTTTTGCATGAATGAACAAGACGAAACTGTAGCACATGAACTAAAACATTCTGGTTACTGCTCAAGGCATGTACCGTTTCACGAAAGTTGATTTCTCCCTCAGACCAATGAACCTGATTAATTAATGTATTTGTCCAGCAGGACACATATCCGCTCGGCAACAACACGACAAATTGGTTTCCACTTTAACAAGCGCAGCATCTCTTCATAAGGTAAATTGAATCGATTCAGAGTAAGCTTTGCTGCATACAATTGGACTCGTTCAAGCCTCTCACGTTCGCTCACATAACAACGTACAGAGCGCAGCAGAAGTATAGTAGGTTAGGAGAAATTACTTGCATACAGTATAGATAAAAAATGTCCCATCGCTTTTTCGGCTTTCACTGAAACGTTTGGTCACAACAACAAGAACGTTTAACATTTACATTTAACATATCAAACAAACAAATTTATGTCAAATGTCTAGGGCAATTTTACGAAATTTAATATTATTATAATTTTTTGCCAGTCATCGCGAAAAATTAATTTTGTTATTAAATTGCTATTTACTTTGAATTTGGCCAAAACAACTTAATTTTGTTATTTATTTTTATTTTGATCGGAAGCAGTACCCACTAAACTGATTATTTTGGGCCCAGGAAAGAATCGTTAGAACAAATTATGTCGAAAATTCTCTTTAGCACCAAGTTTTCTTAAAGTTTACATGTTACACAGTTTTATGAACATGAACGTCGTCAATAAATTACAGAAGCTTTCAATTAAATTATGACCCGACTTTTCAATTCCAATTTTATATTAAGTTAATTGAATTGAAATTAAAAACGGGTAAAATATGCGAATTACAGTTAAAATTAAATTGTTTTCACGTCTATATCAGACGGCCAGAGATGAATATTTTTTCGAAAAAACCTTGGGCTCTTTTTTATATTTTTCTCGTTATTTTTCCAAAATTACGGAAAAAAACTCTTGTTCAAGTTTTGAGTATCCTAGCCTGGTTTTATCATTCCTAACCGTTTCTTGCGCCTTCCTGAGCCTTTCAGAACAGAAATAAACGCCTTACATAGATATAAATCACGAAACAGACATGCAACAGCCCCTGACAGGCTCAACAAACGCTATATGGAAATTTTCTTACAGTAGTTTGCCTTTTTGTTTTAGATTGCCAAATTTGGTATTTTCTGTTGTTTCTCTAACAGTTTTGAGTCAGTTTACATTTCGAAAAATGAAAAATGACATAAATTAGCTATTTTTAACTTGAGTTTTTTCCTATATTCATGTTTCTTCCGACCCTTAGGAAACAAGCCGGTTTGTTTTCGGAAAAAACACATCTACCATGTCTGAGGCAGACATGGTAGTTTATGTATGGTGTTCGGTGCCTCTTTGCGAGTCGGTTAGATAAAGATTAGATAAGTCTCTGCATTCTCGATATCAACCTACGATCTCTGCCTATACCCTAGAAGTGTTGGTGATTTTAAAATGTCTGGCCACGACCAGCAAATAACTGAAAGCCAGGTGGAAATTAATGACCGGTTGATTAATTACGCCCGCGTAGGAAATGGAGACCACAATTTGTTACTCTTCCCCGGATCATTGGGTAATTTTTCATGACTAAATTTGTTCAAACTTCCCACTGTTTGTTGTACTATGCATATCTAAGCCGTTTTCTCATTCCGTTTCGATTTTTCTGATTTACTGCAAATTTTTTCCCAATTTCGCACAGGAAAATTGCTGAAACTGCGATTTTGTTTGTTGTATTTTACCTAGAATAGTCGTTTTGTAGCGAGTTTTAGCCAGAAATCCTGCTCTCTGATTACCTGTTTTACGTTTGGTACTGTGTTTTATTCAGGAACCTGGGAAACAGACTTCAAGCTGACATTGGAAACTTGGAATAGAACAGATTTTACGATTATTGCCATCGATCCCCCGGGCCATGGCAAGTCGAGGCCTCCTGAGAGAGAGTATGTAGTTGGACTGAACGAAAAAGATGCCATCTTTGGAAACAGTTTAATGGAAGTTCGTAAGAGCACTCTTTGCTGTGTAACAGATTGGCCCTAGGAGGGGCGACAACAATCTCAAAAGTTTAGGATAGGGTTACCTGTACTTTTGTGAATACCTACTGTACCTATACCCACATTTGGGCATTTTTAAACATACACATATTTTGCAGTCGCTAAATCTGAATTTGTAGTCGTGGTTAATTTGTAGTCTTGATGACGTCATAAAACCCCAAAAATTAGGTAGTTAAAAAAAAGGTTTAGTATAGTAGTTTGTTTGTAGTCACTACAAAATAAAATAGGTCTACCATGCCTGATATTAGGTAGTTTATTGCTCAATTTAGCCTAAACTGTACCTGTGTTACATATTGTAACAGTATGGTAAAGTGTTTCTCTATATACACAGTCACTGTTTTCAGAAACTTGGCCTAATACCCTATTCTGCGCTAGGCTGGAGCGAGGGAGGAAGAATGGCCATTACTACCGCGAGCATGTATCCGGAAAACGTGCGCAAATTAGTGTTTTGGGGCACTCCTTGCCAGATTGACAAAGCCTACCATGACACCTTCAATGGTTGGCTATGTTTTGACTTATTTTAACTTCATACACATCTACCATACACCAGGGATGGATATTTTTCCAAAAAAACCTCGGCCTGTTTTTTTTCAGTTTTTTTCGGATTTTTTCCGGTTCTTTTCCAAAATCGCGGAAAAAACTCCTGCTCAAGTTCTGAGTATTGTAGCCTGGGTTTATGATTCCTAACGCTTTCTAGCGCCTTCTTGAGTCTTTTCAGAACAGAAATACCCGTCTTGCATAGATATAAATCACGAAACAGACATGAAACAGTTCTTGACAGGTTCCATCATAAACGCTGTATGCAAATTTTCTCACATCAGTTTGCCTTTCTATTCTACATTGCCAAATTTGGTATTTTCGGTTGTTTTTCCAACAGTTTTGAGTCAGATCAGCCTATTATACATCTTAAAAGTTCATTTTTTAACTGAAAAATGACATAAATTTGACTTTGACAGAAATTTGACTTTCCTAGCATTTCGGGCTCAACATCTACCCAAAAATTTCCATTTTCAGCACAATACCAGGGTTCGTGCGGGACCTGGAAAGTCAGGGAGTCATGGAAAAGTCAGAGAATTTAAAAAAAAGTCAGGGGAAAAACTGGATAGCAGTAGAAACATCTCGCAACCAAATGCTCCAGCTAGAACTTTACACGCCCCTTTTTGAATATCGGACTTCTGACTTTCTACTACTACTTAAACTGTACAATCATCCTCAGAATTCCGTTTAAATGCCTTTTTCAAAGCCAATTTTTTAAAATTTTCTCGCGCCAGTCGGAGTTTCCTCACCCTGGCTGGTCAGGGAATTTTGACTTTTCAGAGAAAAGTCATTACATTTTGCCATGCAAAAGCCACTCACCTCTGCTGACTTTTAGGCACGCGCGATGTGAACGCCTGGCCAAAGGAAAGGTCTTCCACCTTTCGCAAGATTTACGGCCGCGCCAACCTGCAGAAAATTTGGAACGAACACGCCGACCTTTGCACTACGTATGGAAAGCTAAATAATTTGCATAGATCAGTCATCTACTATAGAATGTGGACGGAATACGGAGGACACCTGTGCACCCATCTTCTGCCTGACTTGCCTCAACCAACTCTGATTCTTTCGGCAGAACAGGACTGGCTGGGAGGTGGATTAGAGCAAGCTGTTAAGCTCTCTAAAACTATTCCCAATGCAAGGTGACAGCTTGAATGTTAGTCTTAAGTACAGTGGGAAAATATCGAAATTTTTAAAACATATTAATATAACTATACATATATGTTTTTGCCAATCAAACATAGAAATAACACATATAGTTATATGTTTCTGAAAATTGAATATGCACATATTTTTTAACATAAAACATATTAGTATAAAAGTCGCTTATTCACTTATATTTTGTCTTAATTTTCGATAATTCAAACTTGAGATTCTGAATTTCCTGCTTAAAACGGTTTGCAACAATTTAGATAGCATACTCAGATTCAATAAGTTTAAGTGAAAGTCAGATTTTGGAAAAGTTTACTGTCAAACAGCAACCAAAAGTCTTGAAATCATGAATTTCTGTAGCAAAAATATGTATATGTTTCCAGAAACATATTGGCCTCAAAACATATAAATACAAAACATATTTGACATGCAAACATATTGAGAAACATAAATATATATGCTTTCCCAAAAGCAAGCATATTTATGTTTTAAAACATATGCATAAAACATATATGTTTCCCACAGTAGTCTTAAGTTAACTTGGTTGGCGCTAATGGGCTAGTGTCCCACAGTACCCCATTAGTTTTCTCAGAAAATCTGCAAATTTCTACCGTAGTACAGTGTATCTCATGTTTTCGTGTTGAAAAACCCAAAGACTATGTCAAGTACTGTAGTTAGAAACAAACGGATCTAAAAAAATAGAAAAGTTTTGCACAAAACAGAAACCGAGTGGATTCTGAATGGCCTATAACTTTTGTGTGCGTCAATCAATTTCGCTGAAAATGTTGCTCGATGTCAGACACGTGGAAGTGCATAACTAATGGTTAAGTGACCGAATTGTCTAAAAATTTGGAGTAAAAATGCTGAGGTTGTTTTGCATGTTGTGTCAAAATTTCAACAAAATTGATTGACGAAAATACAAAAGTTACGACAAAATGAAACCCCGAATAGACAAATGAGCGCCCTACTTAATTGTACAAATTCTTCATGTTGTGAGTGCTTGTTTGTTATGAAAATGATTGATTTAGACTGGCTATTCGCCGCAATAGCAAACACGACATTCACATCGAGCATTGGCAGTGGTTCAACGCAGCAGTGGAACAGTTTTTGCTGCAATGAGTGACTAGTAACTCTTTGACTGCTCTCACTTTGATTGTTCAAAGAAGAGAAAGTGTGAAAAAGTATCCTAATTCTGCAAATAACCTGACGCTACGTACGATTTGTCTAACTAAAGTTTGGCTAACTAAAGTATTATCAATCATGTATGTATGTGGCGTACCTACCTGTGATGAACGGCAATTAACTTTAAACTTTCGATGGGAGCTCGACAACTGCCAATCAAATGAACTGGACCGTTTTATGAATGACGGCCGCTCCCTGTCGACCATTAACCAGTAGTTGTTCCTACATTATCACACCATCTCTGTCTCACTGTCCGCCACTTCCTGCCGTCCGTTCGCAGTCTTTTCCGAACGGCCGACTAATTTCTTCTCTCCGAATGTCTCTCACTCTAAGCGTACTCTCACTTTTTCTTTCTTTTCTCTCGGTGTACATTGGCAGCGTCGATGCTGGGAGTAAAGCACTGATAAAGCCAGTGAAACAGACGAAAGAACTAGCTGACTTCTTTGTTAAAGAACACAATGGTTACAGAAGAAAGGTAAGGGGCTTTATTAATAAATACCTACTATACTTGGGTAATCTATCGGATGCTCTGCTGCCGATTTAATCAGATTCGGTGTTTCGACGCGAATTGGCTGAGTGCATACTGTACTACCGCAATTTGACGCTTTGCCGCTAACGGTTTGTTGCATTTTCATAAGCCACATAAGACTATTTGCCGCAACTTTTGAATTGTACCCCTGTTCAATTCTACACTAGACCAAATTTCAACTGCTGTCTTTCTGGGGGATTGAAAGGGCTGTTGAAAATTGAAATTCAATGCGTTCAATCGCTGCATATAGAATGCTACAAGACCTACTGAAGCCGATTCGTACCTGCCTAAGTCTTTTTTCTAAAACATTAGACAGTGTGAACTGGTGTATGCGCTGTTCTCAATTAATTTAATAATAAACTCTCAACTGATTTCTTCTCTCGACATGTCTGTCAGTGCACACGCACTGTGTCTTTGCTTTCTGTCTGTGAAGATTGGCAGCGCCAGTGCTAGTAGTGAAGCGTTGATAAAGCCAGTAAAACAGACGAAACAGCTTGCTGCTTTCTTTGTTAAAGAACACAATGATTACAGACGAAAGGTATTGTATGTGGTTTCATTAACATAAATAATGGGATTTGTTTGCTTTAGCAATAGGTAATTTCATAAATCTAAAATTTCGGTAAACAGTCGTATGCGGCTTATGACAATCCGAGAGACATAGTTTGTACACTAATTGACGCAACGCAACAACACACCATTGCCAGTATAAAGCGTCAAATTGCGGTACTACAGTATATACGTACTCTACAAATTCGCGTCGAAAAACCGTATTTGATTAAATCGGCAGGAGCGTATCCGATTCGTTAGCCAAAAAGCAAACAACATGGGCGTTTTCTATTCATTTCTGAACTATAGCAAATTTCAAATTGTCTTTCTTTCTGGGAATTAAAAGGCTTGTTGAAAATTGAAAGTCAATGCGATTAATTACCTAACCTACTAAAGCCTATAAGCCTTTTTTTATTAATACTGGATTGTGTGAACTGCAAAAATGTAGTTAATAATGTAAATAACCTGTTCTGGCTATGAATTCACTCCCTAATTGTGCGCATGAAACCACAAAATTGACATGACCTCGTAACTGTCCTTCCATTAAAGTGAAAACCTGTAACCACATTACTACAAATGACAGTTGTTAAACTCGAAATGGGAGCGGCAAACCCTAGGCCGAACTTGTTTTTTTCTCTACACTGTCTGGCCATTCATAAAGTCAAAATTTATCGCAACATCCGCTCGAAACGACACTCATTTTTATATTTTACTCATCAAAATAGGAGTGGCTTGGCGTGGGTAGAGGTGAAATGATTTCTTCAGGTCAGTTCAACCGACATGCGTCTGATGGTTTGGGATCAGCGACTTGCGCGCAAAGCGCAACTGCATGCAAATCAATGCGATCTGAGACACAGCAGTCAGACACAAAGAGAAGGGGCCGGCGAAAACATCTGGTCCCACACCTGGTTCAATCGTTCAGCTGTGGTGCCCTACTGGTTTAAGCAGGGCCAGGACCCCAACTGCAAGTGTAACGACAGATACCACCCTTGCTGTGGGCATTATACACAGGTAGAACTATCACAATTCGCACCGGAAATAGCCCTATAGTGATTGATTTAGTTAGGAATCATCGGTCGGTCGGTCGGTCGGTCGGTCGGTCGGTCGGTCGGTCGGTCGGTCGGTCGGTCGGTCGGTCGGTCGGTCGGTCGGTCGGTCGGTCGGTCGGTCGGTCGGTCGGTCGGTCGGTCGGTCGGTCGGTCGGTCGGTCGGTCGGTCGGTCGGTCGGTCGGTCGGTCGGTCGGTCGGTCGGTCGGTTCGTTCGTTCGTTCACAGGTTGCATAACTTAGTAAGGATTCTGAGCCTATAATACAAGAGTCCCAAGGCGTTAGGCCTTCTAGAGGTCAGGGCCTCTTGAAAATATCAACGGTTCCTTTTGCTATGACTTACATAGTTTTTAGGTGGTTTGGGCCCGAAGTTTCCGTCTAGGCTGTGGTGTGAGCCATTGCAGCAAAGTCAGCCCGCTGTCTAGCCATTTCAAGGTGGTGGTTGTGTGCCAGTATTGGCCCCCTGGCAACACCCTCTGGGACAAATGGGTCAATGGGCGCTATGTCACTGTACGCATACCAGCTTTCAAGAAACCCAAATACGGTCAACGAGCTTGTAGTCGCTGTTCTGTGGGCTTTAAAAAATGTGTTAACGGTCTGTGTAGTAAGAAGAATAGGAACTATTGATTCATTGTGTGTAACTGCATATAAACTTTTAGGTTGAATTCCTGTAGAACAGGGATACTCTGCTTCTGCTGCCACTTTCTATACATGGCACAAACCATAAACAGTACAGTACCGTATAGTGCAGTTTATAGTATGTACAGTCAGGCACTTAACGCCGTTTATGGTACCGGCACCATATATGGTACCAACCACCACAGTCGCCGAACGTGAGGATACCATATATAGTACCGGTACCTAGGGTAGTGGTACCAAATATGGCACTAGCACCATACATGGTACCGTCACCCTACTTGGTGCCTGTACCATAAACGGCGTTAAGTGCCTGATTGTAGTACCCCTATTTATAGTACCGCGGGTACCACAAACGGCACATAGTGCCAAAAATATACCGAATTATGCAGTATATACCGAAAAATACCGCAACTCGTTGCATCTCTGCTCTATTCAGCAATAAATGAGCATTTGTAATTCCCGCGTTTCCTTCCTACCGTATACCGACCCTTAATCAGCCCAGTTAATCGCGTCGGGACCAGGACAAATCCGGATCGGATTATTTGAAAAACCTAGAACAGATGGATAGATGGATTGATTTAGTTGCATTGTTGAGTCTGTGGTTGGAGCAAATAAATTAGTCACGCTCGGCTGGGCAGTCAGACAGTGGCTAGCGGCGTTTGGATGCGTTCAACGTTCGAGAATGTCAGCCAAAAAGAAACCGCGAGCGCAGTCGGCCGATCCGGTGAAGAAGGCATCGGCGGGCGCGGTCTACAAGCAGAAGACCAAGCCCACTCCGTTCAGTCTGGACTCGGTGCAGACACTGGACTGGACATCGGACGACGGACTCCTGCTGAGACACGTGCCGCTGTAATTTATTAATTGATATAATTAATTAATTAGATATTAATTAAGATGTGTTTGTAGATTTCTGATAGACGCATTCAATCTGATTCGACTAAATGGACTGAAGACTGAAGGACTGTTTAGGCGTGAGGGAAACGCGCAGAGACTCAACTTGCTGTGGGTAGGTGTTTGAGGCTTAACTGACTTTTTTTAGGGGTACCTTCTCTATATTTATTAATTAATCACTCTCTTGCTTAGGCTTAGTAGTCAACTGAATGCGGCAGACAAAATTGAATTAAATTTGTTAGGGACCCGTAAATGTCAGTTTTGCCGGTGTTTGGCCGAATGTGGAATGGTTTCTTACTTAGGAAGGATGCTATTAGATCGTATAATATTTTTAAACCCTGAATTAGTCTTCAGTTTTTTTTTTCTTGAAAAATCAGCATCTTTTTTTTGCTAGCCCATTTTTATCCAAAAACACCAATTTTGGGCAAATTTTCCATTATACAGTTTTCCATTATTTGTTTAAGGTACCACATTGTACCGGTACCTAGGCTAGTGGCACCATATTGTACCATCGCCATATATGGTGCCGCCGGTGCCACAAACTTCGTTAAGTGCCTTGCTGAAGTAACGTTCAAGAGCTAAAAACTAGCTAATATGACAGAAAAAAAATTCTTCCAAAAAATTCATGAGGGGGTAGCGGCCGGCTGAGGGGGTAGTCAGAGCCTGAGGGGGCCCAACCCCCTTTGCCCATGTCTGTGGTGACGGTACTTAGGCCAGTGGGACCATATGGTACCCCACGTTTGACCACTGTGGTGGTACCATATGGTACCCCTACCTTCGCATTGGTACCGGTAACATATTGGAGCATACTATACGGTATTATAGGATATCGAAAATGCCATACGGCATTTTTAAACCGGTCCGTAGCCCTGGTTACTTATTTTAGCCCAGAAATGTATGCCAATTCAATGGTATCAATTATTGTTTTTGTAGCTGCGTCCAATTCAGTGGCAAAAATAGCAGAAAGCACCAATCCCGATACGCAATGCTTACACCATGTTCTAGTATTTCGGCTGATGGGCATAAACTTTCAATTCGTTGGGACAGAGGGGTTGGTAAACCAAAACCTGACCCCTCTCTGAAATTCTGGCCATCTATTTTTATTCTCTCAAGCCCCCACCAAAAAAGCCACACCCATGCGTATTTTTTCCGGCCCATGTATGGTTGAGAGAGAACCAAACTGGATAGACCGACGTCCTAATTTGGGAATTTTAAACTTGGGCGACCCGTTTTCGGGGCCGGCGTGTAGGATGGAGTAGAATGAATCGAATTTACGATTTGCACTGTGACTATAGAGCCGAACTACACAAACAACCGTTTTTGACTGCACACGCATGACTCACTGACTGTAAATCAGTATTGTGTCCTTAGTTATGCGTCAACCATTAGAGAAATGCGTAACGTTTATCCAATTTCAACCTGCCGTACATGGGCCAGGGTTGCCCACCCTCAACTTGGGCTCGACCCCCGAAACGACCCCGACCACCCATCTGAAGTCGACGTTTGTGCCAAAATCGACGCGACGCCCCCCAAACCGGCAGACCCACCCCCAACTTTTTGGAGTTTGACTAGCCTAGGTACCGGTGCCAAATATGGTACCGGCACCTTATGGTGTCGGTGCCATAAACGGCGTTAAGTGCCTGACTGTAATAGAAACAGTGTTGAAATTTGAAATGGAAACCTAGATGAACTCTAAATAGTGTGCGATATAATTTTATCTGTTAAAATTGTATGCGTCTTGTTTGACAGAGTGGTAGGGAAATTCGGACTATATTGCAGGGTCCATTCCACGGTCAAGTGGGCATTCCAGAGTGTTGCACTACCCATGACGTCTGTTGTCTGGTCAAGCGGTTTCTGCGCGAAATCCGAGTGCCTCTGCTGGGCGATCTGCAGAAGGAATTCGTCAAATGCGCCGCTACCATGGACAAGTTCAAACTGGAGACCATTCTTCAGCTCTGCCACGTACTGCCGCCCCATCACAGAGACACGCTCGCCTTTCTTATGCGACAACTAAATATTGTAAGCGTCATTGTCACGATTTAAGCAGATTATCTTGACTAGGGATGCAAATGGTATAAAAAATAGCAAATACCAGATGGTATTTTCTATACCAAATAATACCAAATAAACAGTAGATAAACAAGTCGCTAGCTGTTTGAAATGAGCGCTAAGTCATAGTTTTTGCTTTTTCGGCAAAAATATATATGTTTTGCCTCAGTGGAAGAGTTTTTGTTGCATCTAAAAGAAATCTAGTCTTGCCAAGAAAGAAAACGAGCAGAATTTGGTGGTTTTTCGCTGAGTCAGGAAATGGGCAAGCAGGTTGTGACGTTTACGGTCTAGGCTTGGTCTCGATAAAGCGGTGCAGTTATTGTTCATTAAGGCCAACCTGAAGAATTTCCCATTAGTGGTTGTTCTAGGTAGACTGGTCAGTCAGAATTCTTTGTTCTTTTTTGTTCAGAAACGGTAAAGCGAAGTCCCGTTCTGCGTATCTGCATAGTTAAACTTTTAGTAAATTAGAAATAAAGAGAAAACTCTGACATGGTACACAGTCGCAAAATATACAGAAATGTTCGCTGAAAATCTAATTATTTATTTACAAAAGATACCAAATACCTAGAAAATACCCACTAAGACCGGATACCATTATGCATCCTTAATCTAGACAAAGAGTTTAACCCTCAAAAATTTTATCTATCTTTCGTTCAAAAGAGGTTTAGATCATACATGTAACAGGGGGTCTGCCCCACACCCGACTTAGGACAGACACCTACCCCGGATGGGGACCCTCCTCCGATTTTTTGGCAAGTAATTTTTTGAGCAAATTTTTGCGTTTTTTTACAATTTCAGTCACAAAAATTTCCAAAGTCGCCTGCGAAAAGCACTTTTTAGCTGTATTTCAGCCCAAATTAGCGGTTTTTGAGCGTTTTTTAGTGCCCAACCCCTCCCAAAATTTTGGCTCAGACCCCCCGGCCGGCGCCAGACCCCAACCCCCCTCCCCTGTTCGGCGGTTGACCTGTTACATGTATGGTTTAGATTGCTACAGCGAAACTTCTACTAGGTTATGGTTTTTAGCCTATATTTGCGTTTTAGGTGACGGCTCACAGCGAGGAGAATAAAATGGACAAGAGCGCGTTGTCTACCGTTCTGGCGCCGACCATATTCCGGGAGTCTGCGTCCCATTACGGCCAGCCGAGCGATATGAACGCCATGCGCTCTGAGATGACTTTGAAGGCTCAGATCGTAGAGTTGCTCATCGAACACGCTCACAGAATCGGTATCACTTGTGTTTTTACTTGATTTTTTAAACTCAATCAGTCTGAACTCAGTGCTAAGTTAACCCGTTTATTATGGTACCGACGCCATATGTGGTACGGTACCTAGGCTAGTGGCACCATATGGTACCCCACGTTCGGGGACTGTGGTGTTGCCATAAATGGTACCCGTACCCATACATGTAACAGGTCATCCGCCGAGGGGGGAGGGGGGTTGGGGGGGTCTGAGCCAAAATTTTGGTAGGGGGTAGGGCACTAAAAAACACTCAAAAATCGAAAAATCGCAATGTTTTGGGCTAAAAATCGCCAAAAATCGCTAATTTGGGCTGAAATACAGCTAAAAAGTGTTGTTTTGCAGGCGATTTTGGCAAATTTTGTGTCTGAAATTCTAAAAAATTGCAAAAATTTACTTGCCAGAAAATCGGAGGGGGGGGGGGGGTAGGCGAAATCGTCTCGGGGGGGGGGGGGTGTCCCCATCCGGGGGGGGTCTGGCCAAAGTCGGGTGGGCCCCCAGACCCCCCCCGTTACATGAAGGGACTAGGGGTCTGGCCGTGTCGGGTGGGGGGCAGACCCCTGTTACATGTACCGAAGTGTTACACCTAAGACCCCTCGGTTATAAGACCCGGGGGTATAACTGGGTTTCTTTTCCGATTATAAGACCCGGGTCTTATTAGTTAGCAAGTGGTCAGAAAGCAGGGTCTGTCAGGGGGCCTTTTCCAGTTATAAGACCCGGGTCTAAGCTCAGAAAGGTGTGCTTTCGTGAATATTTTTTACAAGATAACTAATGAATATGGAGTTTTTGAACTCAGGTCGTTCAATTGCAAAAATTTGCTCAAAAATTCACTTGCCAGAAAAATCGGAGGGAGGGGGGTCGGCGAAATCGTCTCGGGGGGGGGGGGCATCCGGGGGGTCTGGCCTAAGTCGGGTGGGGGCAGACCCCCTGACCCCCTGTTACATGTATGCCCGTACCGCCCTACCATTTTATGGTTTGTTTGGTTATGAGTTCCACTGTCCTTTCGGACAGCTCAGGACACCCCTGGCTCTTTTCAGAGCCCTTCAATGGGGTAGCCCTGTCTACAAACAACCCTCCCCTTTGCTGCCATTAGGTGCTTAGGCAGCGCCGGTTCGGTTCCCATTTACCTACTGGCCGTTACCGGCTTTCCGCGGTCTGGTAAGAAGTCTGAACGGAGTGGTAGCGTATGGTACCGGTAAAGGTAGCAATGCCAAGGTAGCGTTACCATCCCCAAAAATGGACTTGTCCCCATGCATGGGCCGGAAAAGTCCGGAGGAGGGTAGGGGGGGTTGGAGACCTCGGGGGGGGGGGGGGGGTAAAAACGCCTATTTTGCCTTAAATAAGCAAAAAATTCCTCCCACCGGGAGGGGGGGTGGGGATGGAGGGGTCTGGCCGGCCGAGGGGGAGAGGTATACCCCCATTACCCCCCGGCCCATGTATGCTTGTCCCCGCTCTATACTAATGGTATATGGTGCCGCTAATCTAGGTACCGGTACCCATACAAGGTCCTCGGGGGGGGGGGGTCCGGGGCGTTTGCTCGACCCCACCCACCCACCCACCCACCTGGAGCTGACTTTTGTTCCTGACCCCACCCACCAAAATCGCCGCGGGCCCCCCAAACCGGTAGGTCCACCTCAAATTTCCGTGATTTTCACTACCGCAACCCATTTTTCCGGTCCACGTAAGCCGATATCATATTATGGTAACGTCGTATATTATACGGTGCCAGTACCATGAACGCCGCTAAGTGTCTGACTGAAATACAAATTTGTTCGTGTTGGTGTGGGCGAACAGAAAAGTTGGTAATGTTGGCCTAAAGTGCTTTGTCTAAAGGGCTGTTGCCAAACTGCTGATTAAGGAGCTCTGTCGCCGTGGGAGAAGGTGCTGTCTCCGGAGATGTACGACGACCTATTTCCGGAGACCAGCAGTCAACAGTCACCTGGCAAGAGGGGTCGCGGCAGACCGAGCAAAACTCAGAAACAGGGTAACACTCCAGTCACCTCCCGCACCAAATCAATGCAAGTACCAAAGCCTAGGTAAGTCTTTTAATTGGCTACTAAACACAAAGTGTCTGTGTTTGTTTGTTTGTTCGTTCGTTGTTTGTTTGTTTGTTTGTTTGTTTGTTTGTTTGTTTGTTTGTTTGTTTGTTCGTTCGTTGTTTGTTTGTTTGTTTGTTTGTTTGTTTGTTTGTTTGTTTGTTTGTTTGTTTGTGAAGGCAGTTGTTAGTTAGTTGCAGACAAATTGCTCAAGTCAACAAGACAGTGCCGCATCCGCAAGTAGTTAAAAGCGCCTCAATGCGAACCGGTTGTACTCCTGGAGTCAGCGGCACTAAGCAAGTTACTAAACCCGAGAAATCCTCCGACTCTAATAAGGTTTGCGTTTCTTCTTCTGCGCCAATATTACATTACATGTGACAGGTCGGTCCGTGGGAGGGTCTTGCCTGCCGGGTGGGCATGTAAAGGAGTTTCGCCCAGAGGAGGTCGAAAATTTCAAAAAGCTTCAAAACACCTGGAAATGCGTTTTAGCACGTTTTTCAGTAAGGAGGCTAAAATCGCTATTTTAAGCTGCCAAATTGCGTTTTAAAGCTGAAAACAAGTATAAAAAGCGATAAAAGGCTTCCAAAAACAACGATTTCTCATAAATATCAGCAGTGGTAACGCCAAATTTGGTTTCCGAAGGCTTTTAAGCTAAAAATTAGTTATTTCTGAGCCAGTTTGTTAGTACTGGAGCCACTACCGGTACTTGTATTTTTGGTCGGGTTCCATAAACTGTCTCGGGGGCGTGAGAGAGGGGTTGGCCTTTCTAGCTAGGTGGTACCCCCTAGTACATGTATGGGTGAAGCTTGGCATAGACTTCCATTTTGCATTATAGATTAATAAATTAGACTGAGAAACAGTTTCAGCAGCGTTCCACCCGTCGCAGGTCGTCCTCAGCAGTGGTGACGGGTCTGGTCAACCGTCTCAAGTTCTCTCCGCAGAAGAACTCGTTCAGTCCGCCGCAGCTGCCGGTGCAGCAGAACCACTCCATCCGCCGTTCCAATCGGCTCTCTGCCTCGCGGAAACCCAGAACACTGGAAACGGTGCCGGCCTCCCCCTTTGGCTTCGACAGCACAACCGAACCCACCGACCACCAAGTTCAACTGGAGAACTTTGAATATGAGAGTCCCAGAGACGAAATTGAGGTCTGCTTTTTGTTTTGTTGCAGTCTACTAGGCGTTACGAAACCAGGGGTTGTATGGACCAAACCTTTGCTGTCTTGCACACACCGACAGCAGAAGGGGAGGGTTGTAGTTAAGGAGGCTGCCGGACCTTGTGTCTCTTCCTGCTCTATAGCAGTTGGCTACTCCTAGTCCGAAAGGACAAAAACTTACAACCCCTAGTTCGAAAAGCGTTTGGAAATCGCATTTGGCGTTTCCGCTGCTGCTGATATTTAAGAGGAATCGGTGTTTTTGGAAGCTCGTTTTATCCATTTTTGCGTGTTTTTAGGTCCAAAACGCTGTTTGGCATCTTAAGATAGGCTCCTTACTGAGAAAATCGGGCTAAAACGCATTTCCAGGCGTTTTAGAGCTTTCTGAAATTTTGCACCCTGTCTCGGCGAACCCTTTTCGAGCCCCCCACCTGACGGAAACCTCACGGTCCCCCACGCCGGTATGGACCTGTCTGTAGCATGTATGAAATAATGTATTTCAAATTCCCAAATTTTAGTGCCTTTTGAGCTACAGGACTGCCCACTTAGTACAGTATAGATAAAAAATGTCCCATCGCTTTTTCGGCCTTCACTCAAACGTTTCGTTCTCAGTCATTTCTTTACCGATTTGGCTCAAATTTTCAGCAAAAATTAACATGGTTGGCTAAATGTGCTGCAAGTGTGGTGCCAAAATTTCGACTCATACTGGTTTTATGACCCGAAAACTAGGAATGAGGGTGGTCCACGCAAATTTAATTTTTTTCGGTAATACAAGGAGTACAGTCCTGAAACTTGCAGGAATGATTGGTGTTGCTATTGGGCATAACATACTAAGCGGGCAGCCCTGTAGCTCAAAGGGCACTAAAATGGGGGAATTTCAAAAACATGACGAAATATGACTTTTCTTCATAAAACCGGCAAAATGACGATTCTAAAGATTTTCAATTTTCAAAAAACGCTGCAGGGATGGTTACTATGGTGTGGAACAGAGCTTAAATATCAGGTTCATTTATTTGTCGAACTTCCTGCTACAATCTATGTTGATTAACCACAGATTCAGTGCTTTGATTGTAGAAGGTGCGGATTTCTTAACTATGGGATTTTCACTCATGTTTTCGAAATTCCCCCATTTTAGTGCCCTTTGAGCTACAGGGCTGCCCGCTTAGTATGTTATGCCCACCAATCATTCCTGCAAGTTTCAGGACTGTACTCCTTGTATTACCGAAAAAAATTAAATTTGCGTGGACCACCCTCATTCCTAGTTTTCGGGTCATAAAACCAGTATGAGTCGGAATTTTGGCACCACACTTGCAGCATATTTAGCGCACCACGTTGTTAATTTTTGCTGAAAATTTGAGCCAAATCGGTAAAGAAATGACTGAGAACGAAACGTTTGAGTCAAGGCCGAAAAAGCGATGGGACATTTTTTTTATCTATACTGTATTTTATGCCCAATAGCAACATCAATCATTCCTGCTAGTTTCAGACCCATTCTCTTTGAATTGCCGAAAAAAATAGAATTTCCGTGGACCACCTAATTCTTAGTTTTCGGCCTATAAAGCCAGCACCAGTTAGAATTTTGGCACCAAACCTACACAATATTTACCTAGTTATCTTGTTAATTAATCCTAAAAATATGAGCCAAATATCGATAAAGAACGAATCGTTCGAGTAAAGTTCGGAAATGGTGGTGGACACCACTGTAAGATTGTAAGATTGTCAAAATTTGCACCTGGCCTAATCTTGTCCGTAAGGCTATTTACAGTAAGTGTTTAGGCGTCGCCAGCGGTTCAGTCAATTTTGTCAGACGAGGCGGCTGTGCCAGTGGCCGAGTCCCCGTTGAAGCTGAGCAAGATTCCAAAGCAGGTGCGACCCAGCGAGCAGACGGCCGAGCAGGCCACCAACTGGGCCTGGGCCTCTCCGCTCAACGAAACCGATGCCTTGGCTGCTCTCGCCAACAACTTCCAACTGGAGACTCAAACTGCCCTCCCTCAAGAGCCGCTGCTAGGTGATCAGAGTGGACTAAACCTGGAGAAGGAAATCGAGGAGGAGTTGGAAAGGGTTCGTTAGTCTTTTACTAGCAGTCACTTAACACCGTTTATGGTACCGACACCATTATATGGTATCGGCACCTTATGGTGTCGGTACCATTTACGGCGTTAAGTGCCTGACTATATAGCGCAGTTGAAAGAGCGTATGCAATAAATTTCAGCTGGTGACCGCCGAGAGTTCGACCGAAGCGATGACGTCAGAGTACCGGGAGGTGGTGGCGTCGATGGCGCCGACTCCCACCAGCAAGACCCCGTCCCCCAACTTCGACCGACACATCGACGTGGCCAGAGTCCATCGACCCAACCGTCGGCGCCGACACACCACGCCCATCGTCGGTAGCATCTTACTGCGTAACCGACCCAACTCGGTGGCCAATGGACTCAGAGACCCCAAAGGTACCTCTACCACCGTACAGCCTGACTTAGGTCAAAGCAGAACTATTAGGCGACGCCGATTAGGCGATTTAGCGGTACTATTAGGCGACAGGAATATTTATTTAAAAATAGGTTGCCACCAAAACATAGCACAACAATACAAACAACACAACAACAATTAAAAGATAGCATAACAATGTTCGTGACGATCTGAAAAACGAGAGCGCCAATCCACTGAACAGAGCCCAATGGCGAGACATGCTGAAAAAGATGAGGTTCCGCAACGCCCCATCTAGTGGGCAAGCGACTTAAGTCAAGTAAGTCATAACAAAATAACAAAGCAATTTCAAGCATACATGGGCCGGAAAAATGGGTTGGGGGTAGTCAAAATCCGAAAATTTGGGGGTGGGCCTGCCGGTTTGGTGGGTGGGGTCAGGAACAAAAGTCGGCTTCAGGTGGGTGGGTGGGGTCGTTTGGGGGGGTCGAGCCCAAGTTGGGGGGTGGGCAAACCCCCCAGACCCCCCGGCCCATGTATGATTTCAAGGATTCCTCTCAAAATTATGTGCACTGATAAATTCCAACTCATTGAGCACTCAATAGTAGAGCAAAAAATGGGATCTCGGGATTTCTGCACATGTCACAAAACATTTATAAATTTATTTCGACGTTCAACCATCCAGCCCCAAGCCCCCTCTCTAAACGTCCAAGTTTCTGCACCGACTGTGTTTGTCTGCAGAGGAGCATTGGGAAGCCAAGTCTCCGAAGCGAGCCAGTCTGGACCTGTCAACCAGTCTGGAAGGTGTAGCAGGCACGTCTAAAGAGAACGAAGTCTACGAGATGGATCTGGACGACCCGTTCGACCCGCAATCTCCGTCGGTGGTGGAGACCTTGTCTTTCATTCCCACCAGCCCTTCGGCGCCCAACAACGACTCGGTGTTTGAGCACTCGGAGGAGCGGAAATCGGAGCTGTTAAAGCAGTTGGAACCGGGGCCGCTTATAAAGATGCGCGCTGATAAGGGCCACTCGCCGGCCGATCTCAGACCCAGTGTGCTCTACCTGCAGGAGAGATGCAAAGGATTGGTGGCCGCCACTGCCAAGAAGTTTGAGCAGGAGAATGTAAGTGATAATAACTTTTCTGTTTGTTGCCTTTTGTGCAGTGGCTCATGTATGTACGGTAGTGGGGGTTGGGCACAGTTGGTGTAGTGGCTTAGGCCGCAAAGCCACAGTGCGCGACGTCGTGCCCTCATCCACTCGGTGGGGCAAGTTTCTTGCCGCAAAGAGTTGGTGGTCGGCATAACGCTCCACCCAGGCCACCGAAAGCTGGTGACAGCGAGTAGGTAAATGGCAACCCACTGGAGCTGCCTAAGCACCGAAAGCCGCTCCCTAAAGCATGCTTGTGTTGGAGGAAAAGAAGATCAATGACGTCAGGAGCTGTCTGAGAGACCAGCAATAAGGCCTATACCGGTTTAGCGCATACCGCGGGGCGGCCGTTGGGAGCTGACGGCACCATTACGTCACCACGCCAGGCACTCTCTTAGTGACCGGCACCCAAAAGCGTGGCTAGGAGTGGCTTGGCAGTGAAAGAAGGGCACAGCGTCCGAGATGACGAATTCAGGGGTCGCGAAATGGACCGCGCAGGTCTGATCGTAGGGTCATACATCGTACAGCCCCCGCCACATCGGATTGGATCGGATCGGCGATTTACCCCGAGACAGTTTAAGAACCCCGACCTAAAAATGCAAGTACTAAGCGGCTCCAGTGCTACCAAACTGGGTCAGAAATAACTCAGTGTTCAAACCAATGAAAAATCCAGAGGAGTATGTGGTTTTTCAACACGGAGGTCTGGAGAGTAATTGCTTTTCCAAATAAGGGAAATGGGCCGTCGTGGGGGTTTTGACCAAAAATTTCAGTTTTTTTTTTTTTTTTTTTTTTTTTTTTAAAAAAAAGTAGCCAGATTTCTCCCAAGAAGGTCGCCAAAATATTAGGTGAGACAGTCGGCCCGTTTATAGCGCCTACCCATGTACGGGTACATGGACCGGAGAAACCCCTGAGGGGTTTCGAAAAAATTAAAGACAGGACTATTTTGCTTCAAAAAAGCGAAATATTGTTCCCTCCAGGAGGAAAAAATTGTTAGTTGGCCGTAGGAGGAAGGGGTAAACGTTAATCAGTGTTGCTATCTCCGTTGCAGAATAAAGACCAAAGTACGATGTTGATGAAGCCTCCACTGATGCCTCCTCCTTCGGCCAGACGCAGAATTCGCAAGGGGTCCAGCCGAGAATCGGTGAAGCGCTTGCAAGAAGGTAGGTAAGCTTTTTGCCTACTCTTCCTCTTGCTGATTGGATCAGCAGTCTTATGCAAATTTCAGCACGCTCGCCACAATCTCCGCTACGCGGAAGCCGCCGAAAGGTGAAGAAAAGCAGCCAGTTGTCGCCAGGCTCGCCGATTCTGAAAGGTCAGAAGTTTGCGCTGGCCCCACTGCCCTCTGATCACTTTTGAGATTATTATTAGTCTCTTCTTACGGTATTATTGAATACTTGGTTAACTGGTGGATCTCGCAGCCAAATTAGTCACCTTTTAAGGTCCCGTTTAAGAACGAATCCATTTGGCGATCGCTTTTTTGCTTCTTTTTCTTCTTGTCTAAAGTTCCTTTTGTTTTCCTTTTCAATCGACACCCATTTCGTGTGCAATAGGTACGATTATCTTTTTTTTCGCTGCCCTGGACTGTGTCTTGTATTTGTACCTTTATGCCGATTGATTTGAATTAATAACGGTGAGATTATTGTGAGAGCATCGAGTAAAAGGGCATAAAGCGAATTTTTCTTGGTCTCTCAACCTTATTACGGACAGTTTCGAATGATGAAGACTTGTCATAGGTCAGTACTAGAGGAATGGACATTGGAAAGAGTGACTGAATAAGGGTGAAATGCAATGCAAACATTTTGCACTGAGAGTGTATTTTTTATTCTGCATTGCATACTTTTAACCATGAAACATTGTGAAGCAAAACAATTGAAACAACCTTCTTTTTAACCATACATGGGCCGGAAAAATCCGGAGGGGGGGTAGGGGGGTCTGGAGCATACATGGGCCGAAAAAAATGGGTTGGAGGTAGTCAAAATCCGAAAATTTGGGGGTGGGCCTGCCGGTTTGGGGGGGTCGCGGCGATTTTGGTGGGTGGGGTCAGGAACAAAAGTCGGCTTCAGGTGGGTGGGTGGGGTCGTTTGGGGGGGGGGGTCGAGCCCAAATTGGGGGGTGGGCAAACCCCCCAGACCCCCCCGGCCCAAGTATGGTCTGGAGACCCCGAAAAATGGCCAAAAAACGCCTATTTTGCCTTAAATAAGCGAAAATTTCCTCCCTCCGGGAGGGGGGGGTATGGCCGGCCGAGGGGGAGGAGTATACCCCCTTACCCCCCCCGGCCCATGTATGTTTTTAACAGATCGCTCATGTCACATGTACCTAAGTGGTCGATGCAATACTCATCGGTTTTCATATTATTGCCCATGGTGCACCACAGCTTGGCGAAGCATTTCTAAACATCAATACTGTATGTATGAATTTGCAGGCAAGTAATAACCACAAGTTGGCAGATGAGTCCATGTTCCATTTCTTGTGCACACAGCAAAAGGTGATCCTATTAAGTCAAAGCCGGGCCGGCAGACAACAAATGCATGGGTAGTCTCAAGAAAGGGTATTTTTGCAGTAGAGTAAATAGCTGTGCCATTAGCCACACGAAGCACTGGACACCCTGAAGAGGCAACTTTTTATAGACAAACAACATAAACAGTCATTGTAATTACCAGAGGCTTGTTCAGCACTCAAAGAACAATCAGGTCCTTCCCATCCTTCTTTACAGAGACAAACATGACCTCTATCACTTTTTTTGCTTTTGCAAGTACCACCGTTTTGGCACAATGCAGTAGCAGTGAGACAAATGTCTAAAGCATTGAGTCTGTCTACTCTGTTAGAATTTTGAAGCAAAGTTTTGAATTTTGAAGAATTACCTATTGAACAGTTAGAGCTAGGTGGTGGCCGTAGTTTGACAGAACTTCCTATTTCTCCAGTTAATGGACCATGTTGATAGTTCAACTTGCAAGCAGCACTATTGTTTTCAGTGCCCACGGTCCATGTGTAAGACAGACACAAGGACGATGCTTTGATGCATTGCTGAACAAAGTGCATTGCTAATACAAGTACAAGGTTTGACTGTGTGCCGCACTTGCTCGCAGTTATCCTCAGTGAGAAACTGGTAGACATTGTGGAAGTTGGGTTCTGTCATGCCAGCATCATTAATCGCCACTGAATTACAGCCTGCTTGCTCTAGAATAGTTGTTGTGCTATAGTTCAGTGCTCATCAATTGTGCCTACCAGCTAAACTGTTGGTGCACTGTGTGCAGTCCTTCATTGTTGACATGTACCATCCAGCCTTTCCCAACGTTTTCACATAATTGGAGTATAAAATGCAAACCTTGTCCCTGGTCCAAACCACAGCAATGCAGTTTGTTGTAGCAGAACATAACTGAAACATACAGTGGGGTGCAAAAGTTTAAACACACACTGTCGTTGATAACCTCAGGCCGATGCCACACTCTCATCACGCATAAATGAGCTCTGACAGAATAGCGCATTTTAACTTATTCTAATGACAAATAAGCCGAAAAATCTTGACTTTAGTAAAAAATCGGACTTTTTGCTTACCATCCTTCCAACCACCTGTAAGCCCGGCAGTACCAATCAGGATTTGAAAATTTAACGCAATTGCATTGCAATGTAGTCTGTGCTATCTTCACAACACCTCAAGCTATGAAATGGTGTATAACACTTGCCAATTACCTCCAAAAGATAAGCGAGAATTAACTTCTTGTACAGGACTTTGTGTAAACTTTTGTGCCTCACTGTATATTCATATTTACAAACTCATTTATGATGGTTGGTACTTAACTTATACTTACACTGCAACAGGTGTCTTGGCTCCAGGCTACATCTTGATCTGCCATGTTAGTGAACATTTTCAATATATTCCCATTTATTGATGTGTCTGTTTTCCACTGACACTGGTTTGATCTGCATTGATTATTGCCTTTCTGATTCCACCAACAGATGTTATCTATCAGTATAACATTCCACCGATTTTGCACTGAACGTTTGTTGCGGCCGGTTGCTTCTGCATATTGTGACCAAATCTCTATCCATGCCTTCGATTCGCCCCAGTCATTTGTAATCTGTGACAGGTCATTCGACCCAAATCCAAAACCACCTTCAGTAGAGTGAGGTCGAATAAAGAAATTGTCAAGTCCTGTCTGGTACTTGTATCTACCAGATATAATCGGATACATTTTTATAAGGAGAATGTAGTCAGCAATCTTCCGAATCCAAATGCTTCTGCCTGTGCAAACATGATGATGGTCTAGTTTAGGTCTCAGGTGACACAGGTTCATGTCATGGTGACAACAGAGAAGCGTCAGTGACGTTGAATATGATGCTGATTGATCTGAATAACGAACTTTAACCAGCTGGTCCATGTTCACTATTGAATTCTCTGCAGTCTGTAGCTTCCAGTTGTTGAGGTGTTCTCGAGTTTCCACTGCATAATCCATCCATTTCTTGTGTTTTGCAAGCTGAACCGCCAGTGTTCGAGGATAGCTTCTAAAACAATGAACACACATCTATGTTTTTGGCAGATTTCTCACTTCTGCAAATGTTTCAGCAATTTCGGAAAATGCACTTTCCACCACTGAGCAAAGTAGAGTTCATCTAAGGTACCAAGATGCTGAAGAAAGTTGTCCTCAAACAGCTGCTGGTATCTCAGTTTTAAATCCAGCTGGACATCATTTCCGTACTTGGTTGCCACACAAGCTGCATACATAAGAAAGGCGTCATTTCGCAGTTCTATTGCAGCTTTTTGCCAGCTTGGAAATAGTTCGGCTGGAAACGAGGTTGCTGGTCCTTGAATTCTCTCGTAAATGTTTCTTCGAATCCAGGTCAAAACTGACTCAGGGTCATGCTTTCCACACAGAACTTTGAATCGATCTGCCTTTCTCTGTGCCATTCTGCTGTTGCTGCCTGTTGCACTAAATTTCATCATATCGGTCCAAGCCCCCACTAGCGCTTTCATCTCATCAATGAAGGTCAATAACTGCTGTTGTCCTAACGTTGTCAGCACTTTCTGTACTGCTTCATACAACTCAGTCATGCGTTGGTCAAAGGACTTTTGCAGTGATGTGAGGTCTGACTGCACCTGACTGAGTCGGCCATCCATTGCACTCAAGCTAGACGAGACAGTCTTCAGAATAGCATCGAAGTGTCTATGCATGGCAAGCTGACTCTTGTTCACAGTTGAATTCAGCCTGTCCAATTCTGGCTGTCCACGCAGACTTGTAAAATGTAATTGCTCAATGCGCATCATGACATCTTTCAGTGGTCTGCGTAGTTCTGCTGATGACTTTGCAGAGGAGCTACCAATCTTTGCAGCAAGCACAGAGATTTTGGCCAAAAGCGAGTTTGCGCTGCTGTTCAGTTGTTTGTGCACTTTCCTGAAGGCTTCCTTTGTTTGGTTGTGCATTTCATACAGGTTCACGTCAAGGGCTCCCAGCTTCGAATGCAGGATGGTCACTGAGCTATCCACTGCACCCAGTTTGCTCTGCAGCGATTGCATTGAACTGTCCACCTGCTCAAAGCGTCCAGTCATGCCTTTGCGCAGGTTCTGCACTTGCCGAGCCATCTTGATGGCACCTTTGCGGATTTCTATCTTTGTCTGCAGAAACTCTTCCTCTGTCTTACTATGAAGGTCGTTAATACGACTTGAAATAAAGCGGCTCTCTCTACGGAGAGTTGAAGTGCCTTTGTTGATCAATGTTCTGTGATCTCTCAACTTGATGCCAATTCTTTCTGATTCAACTTGGAACAGCTGTTTTTCTTTCTCAACTTCGCTTGCCACTGACGAGCGAATGACAGAGATTCCTGACACCACTGAGCTCACAACTTTCTGTTTTCTCCTTGTTCTCATTGCAGCATCTGTCACTATGCTAACCACGCGAGCTGCTTCAATAGCAGTACGAGTGGATGGTCCAAACTGATGTTGTGGCACAACTATCTGGGCAGTTGGTTTGATGATCTCATTCCAGGTTCTTGGAGGTTGGGCTGTAAATTATTGAATGACAGTTATCAGGAACGACGATTTAATCATTCACAATACCTGACGCAATAAGCAAGCTTTGCAACAAGAGACAGCTTACAAACAGCCTTGCCATTGCAGCAATGAAGGTATAAACTAGTGGACTGCACGCAGTCAACCATTTTGTACTCTGTTTAATCGCAGGTTCGTCAAACTGTTTCAAAATAATGAGTGGGTGATGTGGGTGGGTGGCACAGCTACTGTACTGTAAAACCATTGCCAATTAGCGTGCTTTAAGCGCAGGCTTATCCGCAATCTATGTGTAAGTCTTTTTTAAACTGCACTGTCACATTGCTGTCAAATTTATTACTCGTGAATCTGTGTGTAGCAGTGTCGCAATGATTCCGGCTTTTCTGACAGATATATAGTGAGAGATTGCAAATAGCAGAAAAGGTCGAAATTACAAAACTTACATGTGTGCACAACAATGTTGAAGGAGATCGTTCAGCATTACTGGAGTGATAGCACCAATGTCTTTGGATGTTTTGTTGACAGAACGAAAGCATTTGACTGGGTAAACTTCTCTAAATTGTTTGAACTGCTATTAGATAGAGGTCTACCTGGACCTGTAATCAGACGCTTTTTGACACATATTCTCGCCAGTAAGTATAACTTGGAATGGAAAAGTATCTGAAGCTTTCTCGGTTTCAAATGGCATCCGGCAAGGTGCTATCCTGTCACCGATTCTGTATTCTACAGGGTGTGTCAAAAAAAAACAACCCAGCAGAGTTTTTGCTGTAGCAACCGCAAATCTCAACCGATTTGAATAAATCCTGCTTTAAATGAAAGACGAATAAATTCTTGAAAGACTTGTGAAGGCCCTATTAAGATACGATGCTTAGTTTCTGAGATATTTTCCTTCAAACTCAAAACAGAGATTTTGGCAGTGAACAAGAGCGATTCCGTTGCACTTCACAACAAAACGGATTCCTACTGCTGAGGGGCAAAAAGACTTTTACAAATGAAGTAACGAAGCATGTGTGGCACCAGAAAAACCTCGTTACGTTAGCCCTGAGTAGTAGGAATCGGTTTTATTATGAAGTGCAACAGAATAATAAATATCGCTCTTGTTCATTGCCAAAATCTGTTTTGATTTTGAGTGCAAATATCTCAGGAACTAAGCATCGTATCTTAATAAAAGCTTCACCAATCTTTCAAGAATTAATTTATCTTTCATATAAAATAGGACTCACTGAAATCGGTTGAGATTTGCGGCTGCTACAGTAAAAAATCCGCTGGGTTGTTTTAATCTCTGTTGTTCACTGCCAAAATCTCTGTTTTGATTTTGAAAGCAATTATCTCAGGAACTGAGCAACGCATCTTAATAAAAGCTACACCAATCGTTCAAGAATTTATTTATCTTTCATTTAAAGCAGAATTCATTCAAATCGGTTGAGATTTGCGGTTGCTACAGCAAAAAATCTGCTGGGTGGTTTTTTTTTGACGCACCCAGTATATACATGGATGAGTTACTGGGGTCCTTGGATGGTTCTGGTGTTGGCTGTCATGTACATACTGTAGGCGCGCCACAGAAAATCAGTCGCGTTCGAATGTCCATCAAATTATGAACACTAATTTGCGAGACTTCACCCAAGCGGCTGTTTTAAAACCGCATTTCTTTAATTCTTCGTGATATTTAGTGCGGTTTTTTGCGTAAATAATCACATCCGCCGGTCGTGCTATCGCCGTTTTAGCATAATTTTTTTTCTTGTAGCGCGAGTTATTCAAATCTGTTGACCATAACTAATAATGGTACCAAGTGCACTATAGAAAAGTCGTTCGCATGCGGCTGTTATTAAATCGCATTTTTCTAATCTGTCATGAAATCGAATGCGGTTTTTTGTCATGTCCGGTCATGCTACTGGCCGTTTTAGCGTTGCGCGAATTTTTAAAAATGGTTGCCCATACCTAATAAAACCTTGAGCCAGATGGTTCGACGGCACGCAGAAAAAAGTGCGATAGCTTCAGGTCTAGTGAAAATGATAGTTAAAATGATTAGCTAGCTCTAAACTGTCAGTAAACTACCTAGCAGCTGGTTGATGGGCTGCATTGTCGGTAATTAAACTGAGTTGTCATTGGTTGCGCAATCTCTAAGGCTACTGCTAGTTTGATTGAACTATGGAGAAAAACTTGAGTGACATGGCGAACGGCACCAATGAAACTGGCTCAGAAAAGCAGCAACCTTTCGCCGACTTTCTCTATATTCCGCTTGGATTGAGTCTGCTGACATGCAACGGTCTTCTAGTGGCTACGATTGTCCGCTACAAAGCCCTACGGACGATGAAGGAGTACGCACCGATAGCCGGGTTGGCCTTTGCAGATGCTTTATCTGGCTTTGCTACCGCTTTTGCTGGTTAGCTTCTTCTGATTACGGTTTAAACTACAGTTGCTATACCTGAAACCTGCGTTTGTGCATAAAAGTTGTTAACCCTAAACCTGGGGCCAATTTCTCACCTCACTTGTAATTGGTGATGTAAACGAGTTGTAAATACCGAGTTTCATGCAATACCGAGTTTACCGAGTCTTGCTGGGAAGGGAACCATAACGCTACTGCAAATAGCAATGATTTTCATTGCTTGCTATTCATTTTCATTGTTTCCTGTTTCGTTTTTGCGCAGTTTTTTGTTCTCAGCGCCTCTATACTACTAATCAAAAGATTAGACTAGGGTAAAACTAAAAGTATTTGCGAGTCAACTCGGTTCGATTCCCGGTGCTAGCCCAGATGGCTCGAGAATATATTTCTGCACCTGCCACAAGTGTTCCCAGTGAAAGGTTCTTTAGCTAGGCCGGAAACGTTTACGATGACAAACGTAACCGACTTTTGAGCAGGAACAACCCTCAATCCGAAATAAACCAGCTATTTATTCGCCGCTAGGCGGCGCTTTGCCCAAAATTTACTTGCTAGGAATTTGCCATTTGCTACCCGATTTCGCCCAAAAATAAAGTAACTTGCTGGGTAACTAGAACATACATACCAACTGTAGGTACGTAGTTTAATCGGTCTGTTTGTTAAGGTATCTATCGAATGGTGTTAAGAGCGTTTGGAGCGTCGACTGTGCCAGTGAGCCGTAGTTTCTGCATTCTGATGCCTCACATTTTCGTCTGGAATATCTCCGATGTTCTTCAGTGTTTCATGATGCTGGCCGTGTCAATAGATCGTTTCTTCTTAGTTCTCGTTCCTATTCGCTACATTGGCTGGGACATGACCTATGGCCTGATACTGGTAGGCTCGGTGTATCTGGGCACTGCGCTTCAAGCGCTCTTCTTTGTCGTCACCACCCTACCTGATGATGAGGCTGATAAAATCGCCGAGTGTCATACAAGTGATGTTTTTTTCCGGGATCACCACATAGTTAGAAAGAGCTTTCGTCTGATGGCAGCCATGGGAAGCATCTTGGTATATGTGGTAGTCATTCTCACGTACAAAAGCCGGATCAAGGATGTTCATGGCAAGGTGCAACCGGTCAAGTTGGAGTTTCAACGCAGGCTGGTCAGAACCACAGGTATTTAAATTTTGAAAGGGTTTATGGTCGGGTGACTAGTGAAACACAACAAACTCACACAACACAATCACTCAAAGGCGACTACACAACGGGAATACACTCAAACAATCACACAAAACACTCAATATCTCCATCACTACCCCCCGCTTCTGCAACGGGGAACCTCCCCCCCCCCTTGACTCGGCATCTCCAGTAACTCTCCCTACACCACTCTCCCTTTTTTCTCTATGGTAGCCTCTATTTTTCGGCCAACCTACACAGATGCATCAGTTAGTTATCTTCACACTACTTGTTGTACACCTGTACCGTAACTACGTATGCGCCGTATGCCATGTCTTAGGGACGCGGAGGCCGGGTGATAACTGCGCAGCTTGCTCATCCATTATCTCTGCCTGGCCGGCCTGCGAGCGGTCCTGTTTACTAATTGTTATGATTTGAATTGTTTTCCGCCGGTAAAGCTGTTTCGCTAATTGGCCACTGCGGAAACACAACGGCAATTACTCGGAGGCAAAAGAGAAAAACAAATCGTGGGTTCATCGAAACGGCGGGGCAAGTTTCTTAGCGCAAAGAGTTGGTGGTCGGCACAGAGCCAACCCAGGCCACCGAAAGCTGGTGACAGCAGCGAGTAGGTAAATGGGAACCGACTGGAGCTGCCTAAGCACCTAAAGCTACAATAGCAACCACACATGTGTTGGGACAAACGGGAACGGGGACTGATACACTGAGACCCGTCCAGACTGACACCGAACATGTGTGCTGGCTAGTAGTGAAGGATAGGCAGGATATGGGTGTGCGCGATGGCCCGCAGCGTGGCCTAAACGCAGGAGCTACGCCGGCCCCGCCGGGACAATGCATCCATCCACCATAAACGGTGTTGTTAAGTGTCTCACTCTACTATTTTCAACTGTGGTCGGTTTCAGGGATCAGTTCGCTGTGCACCTTTCTCTTTTACGGAGTTCCTCAGCTAACAAGCATTGGTAGCCTGTACACCAACGTCCAAAACGCTGTCTTTTCTCTGATCAACTCTTGGGCCTGGGTGATCAGTAATCTCAACCCGCTGGCCAACCTGTTCATTTACTATCGCCGAGCCACTGACATCAGAATTGGAGTCAATGCGTTGCTACGCTGCAAAACACTCTCTCACAACAAGGATCTCTGGGTGGAAACGCCGCCCAAAAACCAGGTGGCGCCCCCACCCAAATAGATTGGTTGGTTTCTACTGTCCTGAACAATATTCTGCTTACTGTACTGTTGTTTGCTATTGCTATTGTTTCCGAGTGTGTATATACTGTCTGTATTACTGTCAAATGTGTATGGTAATTTGCGTACATTCATGTAGCAGGGTTTTCCGTGGGGGGACCTTTTTCAAATCCCAAATAGGATTTTGGGACTATAAGTCTAAAATGGGTTTTGCGGCCTTTCCGCTGTTGATATTTAAGAGAAATCTGTGTTTTTGGAAGCCCTTTTTTATCACTTTTTTCCTTGTTTTTTGTAGTTCTAAAACGCTATTTGGCAGCATAAAACGTCCTTACTAAAAAACGTGCTAAGAACGCATTTCCAGGCGTTTTGGAACTTTTTGAAATTTTGGACACCCCGTGAGGAAAACCCCCCTACTCCTCCTCCCAGATTATTTCGTGGTGCATGTCCTCTGTACATTCTCGAGCGCGTGTATAATGGTGTCATTCCCAGCTACTTTATGCTTTAGAAATTTGGTTTCCCTCTGCTACTGTTGTTTGGTATTGGATTTTCCGTTTGTGTATGTGTATTTGTATACACATTTACCTTCAAATGTGTATGGTAATTTGTGTATGCACATTCAACAAAACAATGTGTATTTTGTGTATATTTGTGTATGTGTATTGTACTGAACATGGAAATTTTTGGTACATTTTGAGCCAGAAATGCTAAGGGGCCGTCCATAAACTATGACGTTCAGAGAGGGGGGGTGGGGGTACCCCGAAAAACGTCGCAGAACGTCGGAGGGGGGGTGGGGGGGTTGAGGCAAAACGTTGACGTATTTTCGGCCTTTTTGGTAAGGTTTGACAATTGCAGAATAAGCAAGAACGCAGAGAAAGTCAAACGGTTTTGACACATTTTGTAGTTGTACAACATACAGTATGTTAGCGTGATTTGTACAGGGTGTGCAAGAAACAACCCAGCAGATTTTTTACTGTAGCAACCGTAAATCCCAACCGATTTGAATAAATCTTTTTTGAATGAAAGACAAATAAATTATCGATTGGTAGAGTTTTCGTTAAGATGCTCTGCTTGGTTCTCGAGATATTTGCCCTCAAATTTGAAACACTGATTTTGGCAATGAACAAGAGTGATTAAAACAACCCAGCACATTTTTTACTGTGGCAACCGCAAATCTCAACCGATTTGAATGACTCATTTTTAACTGAAAGTTAAATATATTCTTGAAAGATTGGTGAAACTGACTGGTAAATACGTACATATGTGCACAGACATAAAAGACAAATTTTTCTATTATTCATTTGTGATTACGCAGTCAGAAAAGCAACTTCAGATTTTGAACGAAAATTCGAAAATTTTATTTGGGGGGGGGGTCCTCCCAAACGTCGTAATTTTTATGGGGGGTGATGATGAAAACGTCGGTAAACGTCGGAGGGGGGTGGGGGTGCAAAATTTTGAATTTTTGAACGTCGTAGTTTATGGACGGCCCCTAGGACCAGAAATGCTAGGAAAATCAAATCTCTCAGTGTCTGCTGCTTGAAACCTTGGATAGCTTTGAAATCGAGTTACTTATTTGAAGGCTTTATGAGCGAGCATATCTATACTGTTTATTACTGCAGCAAAAACATCGAAATTTTACGATTCTGTTCGAAATTTTATCGACTTTTGCTGATAAAATACACATACACAAAAAAAAACATTATGAGTACTGTTTTTGTACAATGTGTATGTTTGTGTATGGTAAATGTGTATGTGTTGAAGAGTGTGAGTATTGTGTTGTTGTTGTGTGATTGTTTGAGTGTATTCTCGTTGTGTACCCTTTGAGTGATTGTGTTGTGCGAGTTTATTGTGTTTTACTAGTGATCCGACTTAGTGATCATCAGTCACAGACGTGGCCTCCCAGTTGATGCTCACATGTTGTCCACTACCTTTCGTGATCGCCGCCGCCTTCTACACGAGCAAATCCAGTGTAATCTCGAGCAGCAATGGCAGATCGAACAGCAACGATTGCAACTCGAACAACAGCGGCCTTACAGAGAGTGGCAGCTCGAACAACAGCTGTGTAATGACCACATTGATTGTCTGCTCGCCCAGAAATTGATTGACCTGTCTCAATCCCGCAAGGCTCATGTGAAAGCGGAAATGGCTGTGTGTTCTGGCACTTCGGACGTCCAAATCGGCTCATTCGATACTGCCTTCAGTGGGTTGTGCCGAGATGATTCAGTTGTTGCTAGCTCAGTTTGCTCAGTGAAGGATGGTCCTGTTCTGTTAGATGTAACCAATCAAGGAGAAGTTTTTGATCTTTGTTCAGATGTACAGGATGTTCTTGTTTTGGCGGCTGAAGAATCGGCTTTTCTTGATGAAGTTTCTGCTGTAGATGGTGCATGAAGTGTACGAGTTATTCAAGGGGCTAAGAGGAGGAGAAGGAAAGGAAAAAGAAGAGGACAAGAAGGTGGAGGAGGAGGCGACAGAGGAAAGAAGTTTAGAGGAAGAAGGAGAAAGAGGATGATGAGAAGAAATGGAGTGAAGATTGTAATGAAAAGGAAGAGAATGATGATGAGGAATAAGGTGATGAGAAGAAGGTGGAGGATGAAGAGAAGGAGAGTTAAGAGAAGAAGAAGAGAAGAATAAGAAGAGGACAGAGGAAGAGGATGATAGTCTGTTTGAGTTTGCTGCTAAAGAGATGGCGTTCCGTTTCTCGAATGACAAGTCAACAGATGCAAGCGAAGGCACAGCAAGGCCGAAACATCGCCCGCAAGAGATTGAGTCAGCATGGTGTTAGTGCAGAGCAGCCTACTGAGATGCCGAGTCAACAGAGGTGGAGCAGTTCTCACCGTTCGTTCGTTTTCCCCAGACATCAGGCACGGAAGAGGCCCAGTCGACGTCCATGAGGGGGAGTGATGAAGAGTATGATTGTTTTGTGTGATTGTTTGAGTGTATTCTCATTGTGTAGTCGCCTTTGAGTGATTGTGTTGTGCGAGTTTATTGTGTTTTACTAGTGATCCGACCATAAACCCTTTCAGTGTAGACACAAGTGGACGCTATAATGCGTTTGCCTCTTATTTGACGTCTAGTGATTTTGTGAACTACAAGAGATAATGACAGTAACAATTAACGTGGGCACATATATGCCTACTTCGTTTGTATATGTATATGTATATGTATATATACAAATGCACATTAGTTTGTATATGTATATGTATATATACATATACAAACAAAATTTCAATATTGCATATTTTTTGTATATTTGTATATTAAGAATATTATAAATTTTCTGCTGGAAAGCATGATTTCGACAAACCAGGTGGTTAGGGGTACCATGACGGGTGTCATTGTCATATGGTAGGGCATTGTAGGGTTAGCCTACATGAAATATTCTCAAATTGCATGAGTGTATTCCGATTTCAGACAGTTCTCCCAACCGGTGCGAACTCTATTAAGTGATACTGCCCTCAGTCTAAGATTTTTACCAGCTAAAATTTATGTTGTTGCTAAAACTCAGGCTTTTTAGGATCTGTAATATCAAGAAAATTTTTGTGCGGTGTGGGTAAGTCACAGGTGGTGGAAAATCTTTAAGTAGTACATGTAATAATGCTAGCAACAAATTCAAACTTACGCTTTAGGTACACCCCTTAGTTTTAGGTTAACAGGTATGTTAAGGCTTAGGTTCTGGCTTTAGTCTTCGATTCAGGACTACTAGGCTCGTACATAGGTACAGTTTTAAGCAGAAATAGCCCCTGAAATCGTTATTACGCATCATAGGGAGAATGGATGAACGGGTTTATCTGAAAAAATAATAACACGTTTAAAACTGGGATGAAACGAAAAGGGAAACGTGCGGGATTCGATTATTATCAATTTCGTCGTTGAGCATGCCTACTATTCCATTTTTTCGTTTCAAACAGCAAAACTCATCGCGAAATACTTCTAAAACGAAGATGAATAATATTTGGTCTTAATGCAGATGAGGCTAAACCGCAAATTTAACAAATTCTTCTGGAAAAGTTGAAGACATATGTAGGCTCTAAATACAAAAACACCCAAAGAAACTGTAAAAATATCTCAATTACCGTACGAAAGTGGCCAAAATGTGCTAAACTACTTACTGCAAAAATATACAAATGAAAATATACAAACCGTTTGTATATCAAGTCTGTTTGTATATGTATATTGAATATTGCATCAACAGTCCGTTTGTATATGTATATGTATATGTATATCCAAAACATTTGTATATATATACAAATTTGTATATGTATATTTGAATATACAAACCCACACTAGTAACAATAATAATGCAGAATTGAAGTGCATCTCTACAATTCTCCCATCCACTTCAAGACTGCATAGACTCGACTGACATAAGCTGTAGTCCGAGTTGTTGTCGCAGTTTCTTGAACCGTTCTTAACTGGGTTCGCTCTTAGTCGGTTGCTGTTACCGCATCAACAAACGACGAATTCGGCGCAAGATGTTCAACCTGTTCCATGTAATGATAGAAGAATTGGATTGAATTTTTTTTTAATTAAATTTTTAATTTAATTTATTGAATCTACAGTGGACTTCAGGCTTCCGAATGATAGAAGAATTGGCTCTCTGCCGTTAGTCCAACAACCGGTGTTGAAGTATCTGTAACCCTTAATTTTTGCCATTTCAGTCTTTTATTGCGCGCAACACTTGCAATCATACTTTTTTGCATTAATTTATCTGTGCGACGGATATTCACACGTTTTTAGTAGATTCTAAAGAACTGTTTTGCGACTCTTGTTTGAAGACAATCTGATTTGCATGTAGCTCTATATTTAAACGCGAATAAATTTAAATTAAATACTTACGCGAATACGCGAATAAATTTACTCTACATTATCAGCCAGCAGGCATACATCTTTTTAACAGATCCACGCCTATTTTTTGTAACATAATACCGCCATCTCTATTTCAAAAAACCGTAATTTTTTCACCGAATTTTCAGTAACTTTTGAAACCATATTCAGATTGTACTTACAAGCAAATTCTCTTTGCATGAAAGGTCGACAGTGCAATTAATAAACCGTTTTGCCAGTCATACATGTGCATGGGGTGCCCAGGGGGAACGAAAATAAAAATCTATCAAACGTTGCTAGAGCCTGCTAGAAAGCCTCAAAATGCGTTTTTCAGCCGCAGAACTCAATTTTGCCAACTACGACCCTACCGGAAATTTTCTTTCGCAATTTTCTTTCACCGAAAATTTCGATTTTTTGACAAAATTTATTTGTGTTGGAAATCCGTTTTTTGTGCGGTTTTTGTCAAAAACTCAACTTTAACTGGAAAGTTTTGAATTTCCGCCAAAACATTTGCATAAAATTCAAATTTCCCACCAAAAATTGAATTTTGCGCCGAAAATTTGAGCGGTTCGCCAGTCAACTACGCATGGTGGGAGACCTGGCTGTCCCCCTCTGAGCTGCAGACCCTGCACATGTATGTTCTCAGTCTAAAGCTTTCTTGCTAAACAAAAACGGCTTGTGTTTATAAAAACACTGAAGAAGACACAAAAAAGTTCATTAACTGGCCGTATTGCAATCCTGTACAATTGGACTTGGAGTAGGTAGGTAATCCATAACCCATTCAGGCAAGCCTTGATTAACTTTATCTTCGCACTAACACAGCCATTCACTTTTTAACAATCAAGTTAGCAAATAACTCATATCCATTCCTCTTTGCAGTGGCCGTTATTGCAGCGAAGCTGTTTTTCAACTCCTCAGTGTTGTAGCTAGTGAAGCGACGGTAGAGTAATTTGTCCTCATGCAGATGTAGAATCAACTCTCGTATTCCATTGAACAGTTGTTCCAAATCAAGCACTTGAACTTTCAACTCCTGCTTTAGGCCGGCAGAGCGTGATCTGGTGATTGTGACGTATTTCAAGACCTTTCCGATACGGAATTGTGCCTGAGCTAGTTCAGTTATCTCAGACTTCAGGATTCGGGTTTCTTGCTCGTTGGTGTCTAAGGACTGTTTCAAGTTGCTCTTTTGCCGTTCGAGAATTGCCTTCCTTGCTCTAGCTTTATTCAAATTATGCCTGGCTGAGTTTAAATAGCCCACTGCTTGGCCCCTAGTTTCTTCCAGTATTCTTATCTTTGTTTTTTTCTGACTCAGCCATTTACAGATGCTCTTTGCGATGACTGACCCAAAAAATGGAACCTTGTAGAACCCCCTTGTGCACTTGCGTTTTTTCTGACGGATTTGGTCTTCTAATTGATAGATCTGATTATTGTAACGGTTGACTGCTTGCTGATAATCACAGACCACTCTCTGTTCGGCTCTCAGCTTATGTTCTGCCTTTTCCAGCTTTATCACAGTGTTTCTGATTTCTCGCCGAAGATCTGTTTTTCTTGCCAAACTGTCCAGCAGAATTTCATTGACTTGTTGATGGTGAGCGACTACAGACTGCTGGGCATTGAGAAAGGCAGTCAGACTTCGATTGATGGAACTGGTCAGAAGAGGTTGATTCTGTTTTATGCTCCTGATTGTGTTTTTTGTTTTCTGCATTCTATTCAAGAAGGTTATGAACTCATTGGCGCCAATTTTGAACTCGTTCTCTACTACCTTTGGCAGCGGGTGCTTGGGGCCTAGACAGGATGCGATGGGATAAATTAATAATGACGGAAAGATTTACAGGATTTTTCGTCGCTTCCATCCTGGCAATCAGGCACTCCATCGCATCTGTACTGCAGTGCAACACGCTGCCACCGATTTCGGCAAGCGAAGCTGTTTTCTGAGGTGCCTAGAGGAAAAACTGTCTCTAATGAATACTAAATCAAAGATAGAATTTTCTAATCTCACATCCAAGCCCATTCTTTTCATCGCTTCCATCTATGCAATCTTCTGTACCATCGCACAGCCAGCGCAATGGGATGGACTGATTTCCCCCTTTACATTCAAAGGTTGTAATCGGCAAGGCAGGACCTAAATTAAATTATGGCAAAAATTCACAAATTCAAACTAATTAGTATTGTAGATATACATTTTGCATGCTCATCACTCAAATCGCTACAATCTGGACTGCCGTCACACTCCCACTCTATTGGAATTGTCTGGTTGTTTGAAAGACAAACGAAAAAGTCTATAATTTGCAATGTTGATAAATATTTAAAGAATGTTTAGAGCACCTTCATCTCCACAAATTTCGTCGCTCCCATCGGAACAGTCTTCCACCCCATCACAGTGCCATTCTGCCGGAATTTTCTCATCATCTGTACTGCATCGAAACATTTCTAAAAGTTAAATTACAGATTTATCAAATAAGGCCGGCCGGCACAGTTGGTGTAGTGATTTAGCCACTGTGCGCGACGTCGTGCGCTCATGCTGGCGGCGCGGCAAGTTTCTTGCCGCGCAGAGTTGGTCCTCGGCGCAAAAGCTCCACCCAGGTCATCGAAAGCTTTTGACAGCGTAGGTAAAATAGGAACTGACTGGATCTGCCTAAGCACCGAAGCCACTCCACAAAGCATGCCGCGTTGGAGAAGAAGATCTACGATGTCAGAAGCTGTCTGAGAAACCAACTATTCCGGGAGGCCTCTGGAATATGGGGCACCGGCGGCCGTCGGGAGCTGTCAGAATCATGGCATCAACACGCCGGCCGCCCTCCTGGTGACCGGCACCCAGCACCATGGCTAGGAGTGGCTGGCAGTGAAAGAAGGGCAACGTCTGAGATGACGAATCACGGAGTCACGAAATGGACCATGAGTCTGATCGTAGACCGTAAGGCAAATCGTATTCAATTCGGTTATCAAATATACAATGCATACTTTTGTATTTATTATTTACATTAGAGCTTACCTCCAGCGCCAGTTGGACCTATAAAAAACTACGTACAGCAAGTGTCAAATAGAGTTTAAGAAATAATTTCTTACAAGAGTCTTCGTCACTAGCGTCCCCACAATCAGCTACACCATCGCACTTCCATTTTACTGGAATCGACTCATTCCAGCCATTGCATGAGAACATTTCGCCTGTGAACAGTAAAAAATACAAGCTATTACACACAATTATTGATATGCAATAAAATATAAACTAACAATTTGTCTCATCAATTCCATCTGTACAGTCGGGTAGCCCGTCACAGTTCCATTCGAGCGGTATGGACAAAGTTTTATTGCAGTCAAAAACGAATCCTAAAGATTTTGGAGATCATTAGACGCTTCTTGAATCTACCATAGCCATCGCAGCCTACCAAAAGTGACATGGAAACAAAATAGACACAAAAGCAATCTATTGGTGTGCACATGCATAATTTAGAACTGCGAATGGTGGGCATTCAGCAACACTCAGATTAGTGCATCCAGATATCGGTATTTTGTCAAACTGCCCAGTTAGGCTATTTATACACTTCTGCTGCTAATACTTCCTGCTGAAAGGTTCAGCTGCCGCTAATTACAGTGCAGTTGAATGACTGACAACTTCGTTGAACTTGAATAACATTTATTGGCACAAACAAATTACTGAACACAGTCAGAAAGCAATTCTATTAGGCGCGATTACAACAGCCGCAAATTCCGCAGGTAGACCACAGACGCCAGGTGTTGTGACCCCAACCGAAGACGGTCTTGGCGCATTGCAGGTTGGAGCTGGGGTCACAGGGCGGACTGCCTCCACTGCAGGAACCCCAATTCACATCATTGATTTGCCACAGTCCCACGTCGTAACTGCCGCCATTGTTCTGATTGATGGCATGGGCATTGCCTCCTGAGGCATAACAAAAATTAATAGATGCATTACAGATTTGCTACTGTTGTTTGGTATTGGATTTTCAGAATGTGTATCTGTAGGGTATTATACACATTCACTGTCAAATGTGTATGGAAATTTGTGTATACACATGCAGAAAAATTATTTTTGTGTAGTTATGTGTATGTGTATTGTACTGAAAATGCAAATTTTTGGCCTGATTTTGAGTGAGATACTGGAAAACTCAGATCTACCATAGTCCACTGTTTGAAAACCAGGATATCTTTGAAATTTATTTAGGGCCATGTTTAATAGGCTTTGTGAGGATATCTACTCACTCACACTTAGTACTGCAAAAACATCAGAAGTTTTGAATTCTGTTGTTGTTGTAAAAACAATGTGTATTTTTGTGTATGCTACTGTGTATGTGTATATACAAACAACAGTAAGATGTGCGTGTTTGATAGAGTTTGGTAGAATAACCTGATTCATGCAAGGCAATGCATTGGCAGCAGTCCTGACTCCATCCAGAGTACTGGGAACACCAGGAACTGATGCTGACGTACTGAGGGGAAGTGCCACAAGGACAGCTCTCACAACCTCCTGGACAGTTGCCCCCACAGTTGGTCGCACTGGTTAGGCCGAGACAGAACGCAAACACTATCAAGCTGAAATAAGTACACAACGTAGTTACTAATGATTGGGTATACCGAACCTATGCCGAAAAATGGGTATTTTTGAGAATACCTACTAAATAGACCTATTTTGTAGTGACTACTAACTACTAACCAGCAACTACTAATTTTTGGGGTTTTATGACGTCATCAAGACTACAAATTGACTGCAACTACATATTCAGATTTAGTGACTACAAATTGACTACAAAATACCTTTTGAATTTGTGAATTAGTAATCAGCAATTTCTGGAATTTATTTGTTCATATCATGCACATTAGCCATTTAGAAACGAAAATGGTGCCATTTTATCGGTGGATTTTTGTTAATTGCGCTTTTTCACTAGTTTTGACAACTTTTCTGCTATTCAAAAGCAATTTTCTTGTTATATTTTGGAACATTTATTGAATTTCTGACCGTTTGTAAGCAAAGCAAAGTGCACTTATATTTGTTTCTTGGTAAACAAAACATAATATAGAATAATAACGAAAATATGTCTTTTGAAGTTGTAAACAAGAAAATCGAGTATTTTAATTCTTTTTTCTTTCAATACCTATCGATTCCAGGTATTTTCATAAGTACCCAATATTCGTATATCGATTATTATGTGAATACCGAGGTATTTGGGAATCGGTACTTTTTATCCAGTTTAGTGCAATTTTTATCGAAAATTCCCTGTGGCCACAATGTTTTCTTTGTAGTTTTGTGTTTTTGGGGCATGCAAGGAACACATTCTATCACGAGATCCTTTCAAAATATCGAATTTGAAAGGTTTTTGTCTTTTGTCCCAAAGTTGCTTTGTGTAGTTTTGGCGTCACTTCACTACCCACGGCTACTATTTACAGACAAATCTGTACAATGTACAGGGTGTGTCAAAAAAAAACAACCCAGCAGAGTTTTTGCTGTAGCAACCGCAAATCTCAACCGATTTGAATGAATCCTGCTTTAAATGAAAGTTAAATAAATTCCTGAAAGACTGTTGAAGGCCCTATTAAGATACGATGCTCAGTTCCTGAGATATTTTCCTTCAAACTCAAAAGAGAGATTTTGGCAGTGAACAAGAGCGATTCCGTTGCACTTCACAACAAAACGGATTCCTACTGCTGAGGGGCAACAAAACTTTTACAAATGAAGTAACCAAGCATGTGTGGCACCAGGAAAACCTCGTTACGTTAGCCCTGAGCAGTAGGAATCGGTTTTATTATGAAGTGCAACAGAATAATAAAAATCGCTCTTGTTCATAGCCAAAATCTGTTTTGACTTTGAGTGCAAATATCTCAGGAACCAAGCATCATATCTTAATAAAAGTTTCACCAAACTTTCAAGAATTAATTTATCTTTCATATAAAATAGGACTCACTGAAATCGGTTGAGATTTGCGGCTGCTACAGTAAAAAAATCTGCTGGGTTGTTTTAATCTCTGTTGTGCACTGCCAAAATCTTTGTTTTGAGTTTGAAAGCAGTTATCTCAGGAACTAAGCAACGCATCTTAATAAAAGCTACATCAGTCGTTCAAGAATTTATTTATCTTTCATTTAAAGCAGGATTCATTCAAATCGGTTGAGATTTGCGGTTGCTACAGCAAAAAATCTGCTGGGTTGTTTTTTTTGACGCACCCTGTATGTAGTACCTATGTACTTTAATGTAGTGTAGTTTCAATCAAGAAAACTCACAAAAACAGCGTTGACACTGCTCTATATTGTACACAGGCAGGTCATGAAACTACGGTACAGATGGAAAATTTCTCTTAGTCAAAATTATTCATAGAAACCTGTTTGTATTACCTAGTTAATATTCGGGAAAAGTACCTAGATTTACTTTACCTAGTTGCTGGTTAGTCTATTTTACCTAGTTTTGCTTTACCTA
Source organism: Sabatieria punctata (assembly GCA_030248155.1). Lineage (NCBI taxonomy): Eukaryota > Metazoa > Nematoda > Chromadorea > Araeolaimida > Comesomatidae > Sabatieria > Sabatieria punctata. The sequence goes on along the minus strand of JASANB010000609.1, from coordinate 10,656 downwards.
GTTTTAAATCCACATAACTAGGTACTTCTAGGTAGAATAAGTTTACCTAGTTTGGTATTTTCAGTTTCATGTGGCTTTTTCAGTCAGCAAACCTTCAAATTTCCGGCTTTCCCACAATTACAGTGGCCCAGAGAATGAATTTCTGACTTATTTGATCAATAAAATTCAAATATTTACTTGAAATGTGTCAAATTTCGTAAATTTTAGCTCCACTAACTTCATCATAGTTCTATTGAACCAAAAATAATATTTTGACTTGATTTGGAGCGTTTTAGGTTTACCTAGTATTACCTAGTTTTTCTGGGCTTCACCTATTATTACTTTACTTAGTTTCTTAGCTGAGAACTTTACCTAGTATTACTTTACCTAGTTTTTTGGTGACAACTTTACCTAGTTTCAAATTTTCAAAATGCACCACACTGCTCTGAAGGTGGGCGGTAGTGTAGGCATTTGAAAAATCCGGTATTAAACAACAGTAGTGCAGTTTTTGAGAAGAGGCCGACAATCTGCGACTAGATCGGGCCTCCACTGAGAACAGCCTTCATCCATCACCGACCACCCATTCGTCTTCGCGGTGCGATTTAACCCGTTCGTGCGCTGTATTCTTGATCTATAGTGTAGCAGGTATACTTTGTGTGTGTCCAGTCATTTCCTTCTCGGTCGATTTTTAATTAGATTAACTGCACATCGGAGCCGGTCCAACAAATAGTCGACCCCTGCTTTAGCTTTTATCGTGGGTTTTTACAAGTAGACCGTAATTTTAGCAAGAAATTTCACGTTAGTTGGTTATAGAGCAGATTTGTAGAGTGCCATATATGTATAGTACCTGGGTACTACATATAAATGGATTCACTTTTATTTCCGCAAAACCCTAAGTGCCATAGATGTATAGTACCCGGTACTACAAACAGCACTATACGGTACTACCGCCATTGTAGAAGAAGATTCACAGTCGGTAAATTGCCTATCTTAGACGTATCTACTGTTGTTTGCGTATGGAATTTTCAGGAATCGGTTCGGTATTGGTAGGTATTCATCGGCATACCGGTATTTATTCGGAATTTTCGGAAAATGGTTTACAAAGTCAAAACAGTGAATTTACCATTTACAAGGCCAAGGATTTAGTCATTTCACGAATCAAGGTCAATCAAAGGCTATAAAATTCATCAAAAGCAATGGGATTAACAGTTTTCAGGAATTTTTTTGAAATTTTTAGTTTTACTGGAATGAAAATCGATTCTATTAAAAGTCAGTCGATCGAGTCTTGGCCGTTTGCCCTATTCAGACCCTAAACTTGAAACTTTGGGCTAGAGAGCTGTAATTGGTACACTAATACATACGAATATGAGTTGTCTTTCGGCCCCAAAGGATTAGTGGATTTGACGCTCCAATCCCGAGATACAACCTTCAGAAATTCGGTTGGCTTAACTATGGAACCAAAATTTCAAAATCGAATTTGTAACCTACCAGCTGGAGTTGGAAGATAAAAATTTGGGTTTTTGCGTAGCTTTTGGAGTACTTTAAGAATCTGCAGTCCAATTTTGTTTTGGAAGAAAAAAATTTTTTCAACCTCTTTGGCGGGCCGTATCTCGGCTGGAACCCCCTCTAGAAGCACTTTTTTATTTCATAGCGTTGTAGCGCTTTTTATAAGCTTCATTTTGATATAGAATATGCTTCGATTGCTCGATTGCTCATGGCCAATTCGGTGAAAATTGAAAATTGAATGTTGAGAACTCATAAAAATTTGGCCTTTCAAATGAGAGAATTTTTCGAGTTTGTAAGCTATGAGGCCAATTTTCACCGGATTGGCCACCAGCAATCGTACTATATTCTATACCAAAATAGAGCTTATAAAAAGCGCTACAAAGTTCTGAAATAAAAAAGCGCCTCTAGGGGGCTCCAGCCGAGTTATGGCCCGCCAAAGAGGTCGAAAAAAATATTTTTCCTCGAAATTCTAAATCCACTAAATATTCCGAAGGCACACTGAAAGTACTCTGGAAACCCAAATTTTCACAGATCAACTCCGTTCATTAGGTCAGAATTTCGATTTGGAAAATTATGTCTGTAGTGAAACATTCAAATTTTTCGAGTTCGTGACATTTGAGGCCAATTTTCACTGGATTGGCCACCAGCAATCGTACCATATTCTATACCAAAATACAGCTTATAAAAAGCGCTACGAAGTTATGAAATACAAAAACCGCCTCTAGAGGGGGGTTGCAGCCGAGTTATGGCCCGCCAAAGAGGTCGAAAAAAAATTTTTTTCTTCCGAAACAAAATTGGACTGCAGATTCTTAAAGTACTCCAAAAGTTGCGCAAAATCCCAAATTTTTATCTTCCAACTCCAGCCGGTAGGTTAGAAAATCGAGTTTGAAATTTTGGTCCCATAGTTAAGCGGGCCGATTTTCAAAAGGCTGTATCTCGGGATTGGAGCGTCAAATCCACTAATTCTTTGGGGCCGAAGGACAACTCATACAAGTGTGTATTAGTGTACCAACTTACAGCTCTCTAGTGATGATTTTTCTCTCTCTGATTTCTCTGACTTTGATTACCTGTCCGTTTGACTGCGATATCACAAAAGTATTAACTATGACTTTGACTTTAACTAGTAGTCATAACAACACTACTATTCCCAAATACCTGGGTATTCCCAAAATAATCGGTATTACCCGGTATGGGTATTTATTAAAATACCTGGAATCGGTAGGTATTTATTAAGTAGGTATTCCCAAAAATACCCACTTCTCGGTATGGGTTTGGTATACCCAATCAACAGTAGACGTATCTTATCGGTAAACTATGGTAAACTGGTAAATGCTTGTTCTCCTAGGCCTGAACCTAAGCATTAGCCTTATTTTGGCTCTAAGCCAAAGGTTGAAGCATAATAGCTATAGTTCCCGAAATAAATGCATTTTATACATACTGGTAGGCTTAAATCCAAAGGTGCTGGGTTCGATTCCCAGCTACGCTCTTGCACATGCCTAACTTTTTCACCTTTCTTTCCATTTAAAAATCAGTATTTCAAACAGAAGCTACCAATGAAGACTCGCTTTCTGATTGTCTGTTCGCCTCGCACTGGCTCCACAGCTCTCGCAGAAGTGCTCAATGAGAGCAACCAGATTTGCATACCTGCTCCGGGAGAACTGCTCAACGAGCAACTGCAAGTTCCAGCAGAAATCGAGCAACTCTTCCTTTACTTAGAAAAGGAGCTGACCAGATTCGAGCCAGTTGTCGGCTTCAAGCTCTTTCCTGCTCAGTTGCGGATGCATCAGATTCGCCTTGATGACTTGGTGAATAGGCTTAACATCAGACACATAATCGTTTTGTGGCGTGAAAACGCAGTCGCCGCTGCCATTTCTTACTTGACAGCCAGAACCACTAACGTCTGGTATAGGAGTGTCAAGGAAGAAGAACCGTCACACTCGAGCAGCATCTTCATCAACCCCTGTGAACTGGAACTGCAACTTCAGAGAACTGAAAAGCGCTGGCAAGAAATCTTCAAGCAATGGCCGTTAGGAGTGATGCCGCTGTTCATAAGCTATGAACAACTGCTGCCTGACTACAAAACTGGAGTGAAACCGGTGTGCCAGAAACTGGGAGTGGAATTAGGGGGATGGGAGAAGATCTACTGTCAGAAGATCATCAAGAAACCACTGGAGCAGGTTGTGCAGAACTGGTCCCAACTTCCAGATCACTTGAAAAACTGGCAGTGCGTTGTGCCGGAGATGTTCAAGACAAGTTTAGAGAAAGTCTTTGGGCTCAGAGGAGACTTGTACCACCTGTTGCCGGACCGTGAACCTGACATTCCTGATGCAGGCTTACAGTATAGAGTGTCCAGTCCATATATCCCTGAAGCTGCAAAACAGAATGTGATGGATGCCTTGGATGCCAAATGTGTCTCATCAGCTTCGATTTGGGTAGACAGAATGAGTGAGGCACTGAAGAAGCTCTATGGTGTCCCAGTGGCTCAACCATGCTGTAATGGCTTCGCAGGTCTTGTCCTTGCACTACAGCTGACTAGAGTAAACAAAGGAGATGAGGTGATCATTCCAACTTTCACCATGATTGCAGTGGCCAATGCAGTTTCATGGGTTGGTGGTACTCCAGTCTTCGTCGACAACTCCCCAGGTCAGTACAACCCAAGTTGGGCAGAAATAAGTGAAGCAAGCAGTCAGCGGACTAAAGCCATTATAGTCTCACACACCTATGGAGTTCCTCTCACTGACATAGAGCTGATAGCCGAGCAGTGCAAAGCTAGAGGATGGACACTCATCGAAGATGTTAGTGAGTGTTTGGGCCTTAGATCCACTTCTGGCAAACTTCTTGGCAGTGTAGGCGATTTCGCAGCAGCCAGCATGTATGCAAACAAGCTTGTACAAGCAGCTGATGGTGGCTTCGTGATAGCCAAAGACCCAGCTTGTCAAGAACGCTTGTTGAGTTTGATCAACCATGGCTTTATGCCAGACTTCCACTTCATCCATTTTGAGAAGTCCATCAATGCTAAGATCAATGGACTTGGAGCTGCTATGGCTTGTGCAGGGCTGCAATGTGTAGAAGAGATTGTAAGCCATCGGAAGAAGATTGCGCAGTGGTACAGGGAGAATTTGAAAGAAACTAGTCTTCAATTGATGCCAAAATGTGGTCCTGATGATACCCCTTGGGTGTTCGGAGTTGAGTGTAGGTGTAAAGAGCAAAGAACACTGCTAAGGGCACATCTGGCTAGCTATGGCATTGAGAGCAGGGATTACTTCTTTCCAATTCACTTACAGCCAGCTTTCAGGGAGGTTGCAGGCGATATGAGACTGCAAAATGCAGAAGTCCTTGGAAGTAAGGGATTCTATTTTCCAACGTACACAGATTTGACTGAAACAGATGTGCAGTACATCTGCTACATCACTCAGTTATTTTTTCTGGACCAGTATGAGCAAAGATATGTTGATATGATTGAGCCACCCATCAAGCAAGAGCTGAAAGCTATCCGCACTGTGACATCAAGTAGCACCAACCTGAAGATTCATTCATTTGAGGACAATGGCACAGCAAAGGACAAGGAGACAGTACAGGACAGAATGCTAGCTCATAGAGTGGCTTTTCTTGTTAATGACCTCCGGCGATACCTCAAAAAAGAAATATGGGATGAACGTCAGACACTGTTGACAGAATGTGACCAGCTCTTGCCATTGGTTGCAGATCTGCCTGATTCCAAAACCTACATCAAAACCTTTCAGGACTACCTTGTTACTCAAATGGAGGAGCCTGAGCTATCCCTCAAAAAGCCTTGGCTGAGTTCAAATCTGCAGGATAATGCCCATGGCCACATCCCAACCACAACAGATTGGGAAACGCTGCAGTTACTGTGGTGGTTGATTCACGAGTACAAACCAGAAAGAGTTCTGGAGATAGGAAGCTGGTTTGGTCATGCGACAGTGCTCATGGCAGAAGCTGGAGCTGGAAGAATCTTTTCTGTAGACACTTTTGAATGGTTTGCTTGGATGAACCAGTTTTACAGTGGTGACTGTCCAGATCTGCAAGGAGCCTTTGAAGAGAATGTGAAGAACTTCAGAAACATTCAGTCAGTTGTCTGGGATGTAAGAAGTGAGACAACACCTGAAGCACTGAAAGAAGAAAAATTTGACCTAGTCTTCATTGACTTCAGCTACTGTCAGGAAGAGCTGGAGCAGGCTTGGGTGAGGTTGGAGCCATTGCTGAAAATAAACTACAGCATCATAGTGATCAATGGTTTGGTAGACACTGGTCTACCATTTTTCACTAATCACTCAGACAAACTCCGCCCCTTGGCAAAACCCTCCACTAATGCAAAGGCATTTTGGTATGCCAAGAGGTATCAAGAAGCAGAAAGAGTCAATGAAGAGGATGAGGAGATAATCGAGCCCCTCCCACGGAAACTGCGATTTGCTGAAGATCCTGAGTGGAATCATCATCATCAGAACGCATTCAGTCAAGCACTTCAGGCTCTGTCAAACCATCTTCATGATGCTTCAGCTAAAACTTTGTTCATCCCTGCGTTGGAACAGTTCATTTCTGACTCTTTGGAGGTTTCCAGTTTAGATTGGGTGGGCATTGTTCATGGCGTAACGGAATCTGAACAGTTCTATGTGCCTGACCTCACACGCCTGTGCTCAGACCGCTTTGAGCCTTGGTTCAGAAGATGCAAAGGACTGTTTACCCTGACCCAATTCCAAGCAAATTTTCTTGAAGCCCATCTTAGACCAAAGTGGAACTTCCCAATTCAACCTATCAAGTACCCACTGATTCCTCCAGTTAGGCAAGCTGACTCCTTAGTGGCGCAGAAAATGCAAGCTGGCGAAAGTGTAGACCTCATATCAATTGGCAGCTTTGAAAGAGATTTCGACTTCTTTTTCACTATGACCGTTCCTGAAGGATTTCGAAAGGTCCTACTTCAAGGAGATGAAGAAACAGAAGAGGCTGCAAAAAGTGCGCCTTCTGATGTGCACTTGATTCCACGAGCTGATGGAGGTGAATATGAACAACTACTAAACAAATCAGTGATCTTTCTGGCGCTGAAACAAGATGGGGCAGCAAATACTCTGGTTCTGGAATGCATTGCAAGAAATTTACCCATTCTTGTGCCAGCAATGCAGGCATGTCAGGAATATCTTGGGGAGACGTATCCGCTTATCTACAATCCTCTCAATCCCAGTCTCGAAAATCTCTTGACACCTCACAACATACAAGCCGCTGTTGACTACTTGCAGTGCATGGATAAGGAACAATTTTCGTTGGAAAGATTCTGCCTGGATGTTGAAACCAGTGCAATTTTGCGCTCGCTCAGCCCATCTCAAGACACTAAAAGCCTGCTAAACTTTTCCACGATGGATCACAACTTTGATGTCACGATTTCTGTCACATCATTCAAACGCACCCACCACTTGGCAGAGATCTTGGATCGATTGTGGAACCACCAAACGTTCACTGGGTCTGTGCAGGTGATAGTATGGAACAACAATTGGCTCAGAAATGGAACTGTCGAAGACATCTGCAAGCAGTACATCAAAACCAGCCACCAAAAGAAGGCACTGGAGTTAATTAACTCTTCGGAGAATCACTACTGCATGCCTCGATATGCAATGCCCCAACTAATGCGCTCAAGCGTGCTGATCATCTGTGATGATGACATCCTTCCAGGACCTGACTTCATAGACTTTTTCCTGAAGTCCCACCAGCAACATCGCAGAGATGTGCTGTGTGTACGAGGTCACTACTTTCTTAAGCACAATCTGCCTCAGATAAAGCCAGAGAATATCTGGGCTGAGTATGAGTTTGTGCGTTTTGCTGACGACAGCGATCAAGAGCGAATAATCCATTTTGTTCATGCTGATGCGTGTCTGATCACAAAGGAAGCATTGGGTGAGGTAGCCTCCCAGCCTTTGCCAGACAGCACATTCCATCTTGTGGATGACTACTGGATGAGTTATGTGCTCAGCCACAAGTTCGGCAGAAATCTGAGAAAGCTGTCCATCACAAGATCTTTGAATCAAGTGCTCCAGCGCACTGAAGACTCAGATTCTGGCAAGCTGGCACTGCACAAACGTCCTGATGTCAAGGATGCAAGACTCAGACTCTACATTCACCACATGCTGAACGGCTGGCCCAGTTGGGAAGATCAATCTGACATCAAAATTGACCCATCAGTGATCAAGGAGAAAGAAGCTTTCTGGGACACCAGATTCGTGGGATTCAATGTGCACAGCAAGATTGCTGAAGACGAAGTCAAACTTCTGGCTGAGATGGGTGTTACCTGTGTCAGAGTTGGTGCAGTAGGATGTTCAGGTAAGCGTGCCTATTGCAGGAAATTATTCGATTCTCATCTCATTTCAAGCCCTTTCAGGTGGCAGCAGGGATTTCGAATTTGGTGAATTGACTGATGATACATTAGTTCCTGCATTTTTGACTCGCTTGAAAGAGTTGGTCAGATCCCTGGCTAGGTTAGTGAATCTAACACTGTGTAGGCTACACTGTTGTTGTCATTGTAACTTTTTGTCCTTTCGGATTACGAGTAGCCAACTATTATAGAGCAGGAAGAGACACAACGTCCGGTAGCCTCCTTTAACAACAACCCTCCCCTTTTGGTGTCGGTGTGTGGAAGACAGCGCCGGTGTGGTTCCCATTTATCTAGTTACCATTGCTGACTTTCGGTGGCCTGGGATGGGATTGGATGGACGGATTGGATGGATTGTCAGGTTGGGGCCATCGTAATCCCTGCATTAGGCCACACTGTGGGCCCATCATGCACACCCATCTCATCCTGCCCTTCCTTCGCTATCGCTACTAGCCGGCATACCTGCTCGGTGTCAGTCTGGTCGAGTCTCAGTGGTAGCTGTCCCCGTTCCATATTGTCCCAACACATATGTGGTTGCTATTGTAGCTTTTAGGTGCAACGGCAGCTCCAGTCGGTTCCCATTTACCTACTCGCTGTAACCAGTTTTCGGTAGTCTGGTTTGGGCTTTGTGCTGATGACCAACTCTTTGCGGCAAGAACTGAGAGGATGAACGCATGACATCGTTTACGGCCTAAACCACTGCACCAACTGTGTCGGCCTGGGTTGGGCTTTGTGTCAACTACTCTCATCGCCTCCACTGTTTTCGAACCCACAAACAACTGCTGGGGATAACTCAACGCAGTGAGCTAACCACTGAGCCAACGATGCGACTGTAGGTACTGTAGATAGCCAACTGTACAACCATGTTTCTGGCGCGAAGCCAACTGTAGAAACATGCTTCAAATTTCAGATCTGGAATAAAAACCATTATTACATTGAACCGAGATCTAGTCACTGAGGCAGCTTGGCAAGCAATCGCACATGCCAGTGTCCAAGAGCCCGCCGTGGTTGCATATGACCTAATCAATGAGCCTGCCACTGACTTTGACTGGAAAAATGGACACTGGACTGAAGTACATAGCCAAGACCGGGGCATCAATCAAGTGATCAATCAATACAACTCTCTCATCTCAGCGGTCAGGCAGATCGATCCAGTCACCCCGATCATAATCGAGCCAACCTTCTGGGGCCAGGCTTATGCCCTGGAAGCGCTTGACCAGGCTGACCCAACTTTTTTGCCTTCCCTTAAGGACAGAAATGTGATCTTGTCCATTCATTTCTATGAACCACGCACACTGACCTGGAACAATGAGAACAAGAATCGGTTTGAATTTCCTTGCGATGTGCCGATCTACAATACAGAGCACAGTGACGTGATATACTGGGATGCAGCAAGAATTGGACAGCGACTGGAGCAAATTGCTGAGTGGGCCAAAATACACCAAGTAAAACTGATATAACTGTGTGTTAGGGTTTTCAACAAATTTTTCAGCTGAAGATTTTCTTGGGTGAGACGGGCATTTGCAGACAGGTGCAGGGCGCAGAAAAGTATCTGAATGCTGTCTTAAACAGCTGTCAGCAGCAGAAGCTCAGTTGTTTGGTTTACGCCTTCCGCGATCCTGAATGGGAGGCAATGGATTATGAGTTTGGAGCTGACGAGAAAAACGAGTCAAACCGAGTTCCAAACAGCTTAATGGCGGTGATATCTGAAGCTATCTTGAACTGTGCTTGATTTTTGATTATAGGAATAGTTTGCTTACCTTTCTGAACGTACATAACCAGAGTTTCAGACTTGATTTCGATATAAACAAGCTTAAGAGTCGTTGTCTGGCCTGATCGAGATCTGGCGTTGCACAAAAAGCCGGTAAGCATGCTTGTACTCAGTACTCAGACCGAAAATTGAATGTTTGGACTTGAGAGATGTAGGTTGGCACACCGATATAATCTTCACCTCCTATATAGTGCTGTTTATTGTACCCGGGTACTATATATAGCGCTTAGGGTTTTGTGAAAATAGAATTGAATCCATTTATAGTACCCGGGCACTACGTATATATGGAACTATGCAAAATCTGCTCTATGAGAAACTAACAATAGTTTGTGAAGTCCTTTGCTCAAATTACGGTCTAGATGTAAAACTTATGTAGGTTCTTTACGTGCATCAGATCCTTTGTGATTGCATTACCTACTGTTTCTCTTCATACAAACAAGGTTTACCACTACGGTAATATTCGCACATGTATAAATTTTAGATCTGAAAATTCGGGTCAGTTCATTTCGGAAGGGCCACAGACGGAAGGCTAACGGGCAAGGATTTTGGTAGAATAAACTAGGACCAAAGAATAATAATAATAATAATCGTGCCATAGAACTTTTAATTCGGTACGAAATGACAAACAGCCATTTGAATTTATTCGGGAAACCAGAAAAAAGTTCAGGAGGTCTTTTTTAGGCCAACACTATGTGTACTAATTCGAGTTATTCAGAAATAATTTCAAGGAAAATACACTGGCTAAGTCAGACTCACCCAATCCTCATTTCTGCAAAATACGGTAGTAAACCTTCGGTGGACCAACAGTAAAAAGGTGTATAGCGATAGCTAGCTATGACTTGATAAGCGAGCAGCTGCAGCTTTTATAGACATCTGGGAACTCCCATATGACTCAGTTGTTCTCCCGAAGAGCATATCTCTTCCTGTACCTGCATTGACACCGTCTTTGCCGTTAGCAGATAATAAAACCAATACAAGTAACCGTTTGAGCCATGCACCGAACCGGGCCAATTTTTGACTGTCG
>JASANB010000608.1:0-101945 GCA_030248155.1 Sabatieria punctata | reverse complement strand
CTCGAATCGTTGTGCACGACTGCCACTATCTGTCCTGTGTAACCAGGGTTAATTACACCACCTTTAGGTTAAGGTGTTTAGTTAAAGAGGACCGAAGTGCCAGTCGGCACGGCAGTAGTGGTTTGCTGGAGGTTTTAGTGCTTCAAGAAAGTGGTTCTCGTATTAGGAGGGGTATGACTACTTTTAAGTTTTCCCGGCTTTCGTTTAGTGGTAGGTCCTTTTAAAAAAGAATGCCATCTTGCAGGCAAAAGTCTAATTTTAACCTGGCCTTAGTTTCTTTCAAATTGTGTTAAGGTTAAAATTCTGATAACCGTCAGAACTTACAGTATTCCTTTCCTTATTTAGGTAAATGTAACTTAGCTTAATATTGTCTCAAATCGCCAACGCAACTCCCTTCTGCACTTGACAAAATTGCCTTAAGCTATCGGCGCGCGACTCTACAGCGCAACAAATTCTTAAACTTTTGTTCCTATACGTTCGTCTCCTACCCAGGAGGAAATCATCGGCTCACCAAGGCCGGAACAGGGAGAGAATCATCGGCTCACCAAAGCCGGAACACCAAAATGAAAAGTAGCTACTTACCAATGCATCCTCGGCTGACCCGCAGCCGGTCCAATTCGCAATACCTCGGCTATCAACAAAGCCGGTTTATTCACTGTCCTCGGGTGGTCTACTTCACACCGGACACAAGTCTTAGGGAGTACTGGCATCTCCCAGGAACTTTTTTTTTCTCAACAATCTTACCTCTGGCCCTAACCAGGAAACTTTTCTTCTCTCCAAAAATCTTTCTTCTGGCCCCAACCAGGAATAGCGCGCGTTTTTTTCATCAGAAATCTGTCTCTTCCTAGCAGGAAACTAATTCACCCTCTGCTAGCAAAAAAATGAGAAGGAAAGAAAACAAAAAAAAAGAAAAGAAAAGAACGACGGCCGTCATTTTCGCTGGGCATACCTACCCTACTGGTGGTGCATGGAATAGGAAATCAACGTACAATACTTACCGAAAGTGCACCTCCCAGTACAACAAGCCAACTCCCGTCGTGGTCACCAGTTTCTGTCACGGTTTGGTTTGGACAGAAAGTGTGTGTTAACGGGATGGGCCCGTGGCTTGGACTGAGATTGGCACTAGCGTTGTAGGTACTGTGCGAAGACAACCTTCCAGCACCAGTTTATTCAGTACAATCCCAAGTGCAGTAAGAGTAGAGGCCTTATATAGTGGCCGTGATATCATATCCCGTGCTGCCCACCACCTTTGTGAGTAACATGCGCGTGCCTGGTGAATAACGTGCAAAGCGCGGGTGACTAGTGTCTGGTATGTACGTACAGTCGATATGACTGTATGTCCATGTGACAAATTTCTCCAACCGTACTGTACCGCTTGAAAAGGCATTGGTGTGTTATAGTCAGCTAACTCACACGAGGGCATTGGTGTATTATAGTCATAATCTCGTGCCAATTTGTAAATCGCTGCTTAGCAGAATAAGTTTTTTTGAAAAGGACTTTGACTTCGGTCATTTTAATATACAGGACTTAACTTGAAATTTTATAAATGGACTGATCTGACTGAGAAAGACTTGATTTTAAAACCCAGAACCTGCCAGCAGTACTACGGTCGATTAATTTTTATCCTTTGTCTAGAATATCGGTTGATTTAGAAATAAAAGAGCAAACAGCAAAAGGGTATCGAAATCAAGTGGGCAACAGAGGTTCCTGAGTGTCAGGGCCATTTCTCATCGCACTCTCCTTTCCATAAAAGTACAACACAACGATTACATTGGTGCACAGCGCCACCCAAGCCATTGGAAACAGAAACTGAGCCAAGGTCAGGTAGATATCCCATGAACTAGGTGTATGGGGCAAGGGAACACGCGAAATCCAAATCACTGCATGAGATGCCAGGAAACAACCCTCGACACTGCAAGCAGGCACAGCGAACGGCCATCTATAGCTCCAGATGGCGTAGCCCACTCCAAATCCCGACACGAAAACATCACAGAGGAGTCTGCCGCCGACATATATTTTAGCCGATCTCTCTAAGCTTACTGTCTGCCATTCTAACCATATTTGGGCGGACCAGTGGATGCTGTTGAGCAAGCACAAAGCCAAGAAGGAAGCTTTGAGCACTTTGTGAAGAAGTGCGAACTTCATACTCGGCCTTTGTGTGTTTGTGTTTAAGCGGCATTCGATTCGGTGTCCAGGCAACGTATAGAGCTGTCTCATTAAAACGTCAAAACGTTTAGCTTTATCTTAATCAAGCCAGCTTTGCAGCTGCAATTCGGCTAGAAAAAGCCTTGAAATTCTCAGTTTTTATCCGCACACGCGTAGTAAAAACGTAAATGATTTCTAAAGTCTGTTCAAAAATCTTTGGCGCTGGGTACATCCGGCAGTGTCCCGAATTTATGCGTGGTGTGAACCCCATACATGTATATATGGATCTGTTCCTCTCATCAACGAGACTACTATACTGTTCTCGAAATTTGCATATTGAACTTTAGTTAGAAGCAAGAAGCCTGACAAAAAAATCGACTTTTTTGGCAAAGCGCCAATTTTCATGCCGATACCAGATTCGGATTCCCCAACCTTCAGGCATCTCGAAAATACTACCATATATGGGTCTACGATCAACCCTACCAAAGTTACACTCGATTTTCTAACGCCGACATGCGGTCAAAATTTTGTTCTCCCATAGTTAAGCACAATAATTCATTCAAGATCGAACACATGGGGGTTTTTTCTTCCAACCAATTTCAGCTTCACGGTTCTATGTTATTTCGGACATGGTGAATCCAGCGGTCACACTGGTTTTGCTCTACGACTTTGATTTTTGCTAGAAATTTGACCTCGAAGTTAGGGTGTCCACCCAAATTTCATGAAAAGCCTTACCCAACGTATCTTGCGTGACCCTGGTCGAAACCCCATACATGTATATATGGATCTGTTCTTCTCATCAACGAGATTACTATACTGTTCTCGAAATTTGCATATTTTACTTTAGTTAGAAGCAAGAAGCCTGACAAAAAATCGACTTTTTTGGCAAAGCGCCAATTTTCATGCCGCTACCAGATTCGGATTCCTCAACCTTCAGGCATCTCGAAAATACTACCATATATTGGTCTACGATCAACTCTACCAGAGTTACAGTCGATTTTCTATTGCCGTCAAGACAACAACACTTTCTGAAATTCAGGTGGACACCCTAACTTCAAGGTCAAATTTCTAGCAAAAATCAAAGACTTAGAGCAAAACCAGTGTGACCGCTGGATTCAGCATGTCCGAAATAATATAGAACCGTGAAGCTGAAATTGGTTGGAGGAAAAAAAAACCCCATGTGTTCGATCTTGAATGAATTTTGGTGCTTAACTATGGGAGAGCAAAATTTTGACCACTTGTCGGCGTTAGAAAATCGAGTGTAACTTTGGTAGGGTTGATCGTAGACCCATATATGGTAGTATTTTCGAGATGCCTGAAGGTTGGGGAATCCGAATCTTGTATCGGCATGAAAATTGGCGCTTTGCCAAAAAAGTCGATTTTTTTGTCAGGCCCCTTGCTTCTAACTAAAGTTCAATATGAAAATTTCGAGAACAGTATAGTAGTCTCGTTGATGAGAGGAATAGATCCATATATACATGTATGGGGTTTTGACCAGGGCCACACAAGATACGTTGGGTAAGGCTTTTCACGAAATTCAGGTGTACACCCTAAATTCGAGGTCAAATTTCTAGCAAAAATCAAAGTCGTAGAGCAAAACCAATGTGACGTCTGGATTCAGGATGTCCGAAATAATATAGAACCGTGAAGCTGAAATTGGTTGGAAGAAAAAACCCCCATGTGTTCGATCTTGAATGAATTATTTTGCTTAACTATGGGAGAACAAAATTTTGACCGCTTGTCGGCGTTAGAAAATCGAGTGTAACTTTGTAGAGTTGATCGTAGACCCATATATGGTTGTATTTTCGAGATGCCTGAAGGTTGGGGAATGCGAATCTGGTATCGGCACAAAAATTGGCGCTTTGCCAAAAAAGTCGATTTTTTTGTCAGGCCCCTTGCTTCTAACTAAAGTTCAATATGCAAATTTCGAGAACAGTATAGTAGTCTCGTTGATGAGCGGAATAGATCCATATATACATGTATGGGGTTCACACCACGCATAAATTCGGGACACTGCCGGATGCACCCAGCGCCAAAGATTTTTGAACAGACTTTAGTTGAAACCCCTCTAGTAGAGATTGTTAAAAAAACGGGATTTTTCTTCCATCTTTGGTTTGAGCAGACGGATCATTTAGGTTTTAGTCTCATCTGAAAGAGCGCGCTATGGCCGATCGATTGGTTGGTCTCCGGTTGAGAAGAAACCACTGAGTCGGGTTCTGAAAACGTTTAAAGTGAATGAGTTCAGTACACTGCGATCTTCTCCTGTTTTTTTCATCAGTTTTATGGATTTTGCCTCAAATTCGGAACGTCAGAGTTCTAACGTACCGTACGTACATAAATGTATTGACTATATTGTACGTAGTTTGTGCGCGTCAAGTTTATACAGTAGATAACAGCGTTCTGATAACCTGTCATACGTTAGTTAATCCCTCTGACCAGTGGCGTATCCAGGATTTTGGAAAGGGGGGGTGCAAAATTTTGAAAGTGCCTGGTTGGGCCGCTGCCAAACCAGGGTAAGAAAATTTAGCAAAATTAGCCTTCAAAAACGCGTTTAAAACGCATTCCGAGCTCAACATTAATAGAAATTACAAGTTTTAGTAGTTTATAATGGCCTGGTTGGGCTTCTGCCCGACCAGGGCGAGAAAATTTTGAAAATTTGGCCTTCAAAAACGCATTTAGAAGGCATTCTGAGCACAAAATAGACAGTTTTAGTACATAATTCATTAGTTTCTTATATTTTTGACAGACTTTTTCTTCCTACCTCCACCGCAAAGGGGGGTGTACACACCCTACACCCCCCAGGATACGCCACTGCCTCTGACCCCGTCCAGTCCAGATCAGAGGCCGTTGCACTTGTTCATAAATAAACTCTGTAAAAGTGAACGCCTGTTTTTCTGCTCCTCTCTCCTCTCGCTATCTTTCTTGTTCGATCCATAGCCTCTGTCGTCAGGGAAGTGGGTGCTAAGTTTCGCACAAAGCTGGGGGTGCCTCCAGTAACAATTATTCGAGAGCTGAATGCTTAGGTGCACGGCCGGCCACTTTCAGGCATTCGTTCAACTAAAGTGTAGCCCCTTTGAAAACGCTGTGGTATGTAATAGAGATTCGGGTTTCTCTTGATGCTCGTCTTATAGTATAGCATTCAGATTTTTAAATGATGGCTATTGGAGGCACGCCGAGCTTTGTGGGAAACTTAGCACGCACTTTCTGTTACCGAATTTGAGGCAAATCCATGAAGAACATTAAAAACCTGAAAAAATGGGAAAAAATCGCAGCGTGTTTTTCACGCTCCACTTTAAACGTTTACAGTACATACCCGATTCAGTTTCTTTTTGACCGACGACCAGCCAATCAATCGGCCGATGCGCGCTCTTTCAGATGAGACCCCTGGATGAGACCAAAAGCGCTAACTATGTATCCGTCTGCTCACCCGAGAGAGGTCCAGCCAGGTATAGTGTTGTTACAATACCAAAATTTCCGTTTGACTATGACTATGACTACTGTGCGTTTGAGTAGAATACCAACGTAGTCAAATTTGACTATATCGTAGTCAAACCATTTGACTTCTATGACCAACGGTTTGACTACTTTGACTACTTTTTGAAACAGAGCCAAATTGAAAATTTCAGGGATTTATCATGTTTCAGTTACCAAGCGTTAGCCTGAAATTGGTGTTATTCCATAAATAAATCATTCACTTTTAAATAAACAGTGGTTAGGCGCTAAAACATTCGGCAGAATTGTTCTTTTCCCTCCAACTTTTTCATTGTAAATCAAAAACAGCACGCTCTGCAAAAAAACGCTGTAAAATAGAATAAAAAGCCATTTGTGTTTGAAGCCAATTCTTGTTGTTTCTTTAACCAAAAAGTGTACATACCGTACTGTGTTTATTCCAATAAGCCGCGCCCTCCAATAAGCTACGCACGGCATTGGAATCAGCCTGCAGCGCGCGGCTTATTGCAATCAGGACCAGGGATGCCTACCATACCAAAATTGCACAAGTACTAAAATCAAACTTTGAATTTAGTACTAGTACCATACTAAACCAAATTCAAAACAGCTCCTTCTATACTATACCATACCATATCAAAATCAAACGCCTTTACCAGATAATTTTAGTACTAGAAATTTGATTTTGGTATGGCGTTTTCATTTTAGTACTAGCTTGTTGGCTATATTCATAACACTTTTCAAATGCATCAAAATATATTCCCAATCCTTTCTGCATGTTTTGATTCGAAAAAACTCAAGAAAGGTGGATTGAGCATAATTTCCAAAGGCTTCTATTACATTATCACAGCAAACTACCACTACTGTACCAAAATCATACCAACCAAATTCAAACTGAATTAGCTAGTACAATACCATACCATATCGAATTCAAACCGCCAAGTTTATACTATACCATACCATATCAAATTCAAAGTTTGAATTTGTAGGGATTGCCAAAGCACGTTCGCGCGGCGCGGAATAGAAAATACAAAATCACAGCCAAAAAGTGGTCCAAAACGGTTTTTGCAACTTCAAGCGCAAATGCTTTTTTGTGTTCCGTTATTGATAGGGGGATGTGATGTATTTATATGAAACAGAGTGTGAGCTATCGAATAAGATGCATTTTGGATCATAATTCAGACAGACAGACAGAGTTTACTCCAATGTGATGCCAGACACCCAGCAGGTAAAACGGCAGGAGCATACCCATAACAACTAATTTACATATATAGACAATCCTTGTGCTATAACATAATCCTTAAAGACGTCATTAAAAACAAGTTGCCTAAATTTGCTAAAAGGAGCTGAGACGGCGAAATTAGGAAGGGAGTTCCAAATCCTTGAGAAGGCAAAGAACATTGTACTGCCCGTGGCGACCGTACGGGTGGTCAGCCCGGCCGTTTCGGCCGTTAAAGGGCATTTTCCTCTCGAAAACTGAATTCGTCGATTTTCAAAGGCCATTTTCTGCTAAAAGGAGAGTTGATTCAAATTTTGTTCAACCTGATTTAAAATCAGCGCAACTCGTTACCTATATAGCACCGCTTTTTTTCTTTCCGCACTTTGGCATGGTCCGCACAAATTTGATTCTTTCTTAACTACTGAAAATGGGCATTTTCGTGGATTTTTTTCATGTTCCTCGTTCTTGTGAAAAAACGACGAATTCGGCGCAAGATGTTCAATCGGTTCCGTGTACAGTAGACTTCAGACTTTCGAATGATATAAGAATTTGCTCTCTGCTCTTTGCCGTTAACCCCACAAACGGTGTTGAAGTTTCTGTAACCCTTAATTTTTGCCATTTCAGGCTTTTGTTGTACCCAACGCAACACTTGCAATCATACTTTTTTGCATTAATTTAGCTGGGCGACGAATATTCACATCTTTCTAGTAGATTTTAAACAATCAAGTTGGTTTCACCTTCGTAACTCGCGCCATAGAAAATCAGCCACCGCTGGGACGGCGACCAAGTTATAAACACTAATTTACGCGATTTGACCCACGCGGCTGTTTTGAACCCGCATTTCTCCAATTCTTCATGAAATTAAGTGCGGTATTTTGCGTAAATAATCGCATCCGGTCATGCTATTGCCGTTTTAGCATGAATTTTTGCTTGTAGCGCGAGTTATTCAAATCTGTTGCCCAAAATTAAAAATGGTACCAAGTGCGCCATACAAAAGTTCTTCGCAGATGGATGTTTTTAGATCGCATTTTTCTAATTTTTCATGGAATCAAGTGCGGTTTTTTGGGTAAATTATCGCATCCGGTCATGTTATCGGCGGTTTTAGCATAATTTTTTTGCTGTAGCGTGAATTTTTGAAAACCATTGGCCATACCTAGAATTTGGTAGGCATCCCTGATCAGGACTAGACCTACTGGCGTCAATGAGAGCTTTTTGTGGTAAAATTGCGTTCCGCTGTATTTTTACAAATCTATCTAAAACGGTCACGGTCCTTGCCCCTTATACTGTAACTGTACAGCCCCCAGATCATGTTTTTCAATTGGTAGCCCAGAAGAAAATTATAGGTAAAAATTTTTGTTGTACTTGTACAAATAGTCGTCCGAAATAAATAAGCCGCGCCCTCCAATAAGCCACGTGTAAAACGCACTCTGAAATAAATAAAGCCGCTCGCGGCTTATTGGAATAAACACGGTATTCTACTGTACATCATAGTTTTAATCATGGACCTGTGGAACTTGAATGAAGTGAAGATTCACTGAGTATGCTTCATTGTTTTCAGAATTTTACAAAAAAGGTTGTTTGGTGTTCTATAGTGCGTAAAAACGCATTAAATTTGTCAAATATTTTTGTTGCGAACAGGGAAAAGTGGTAAAATACACGTGAAAAGCTTGCCTCTTATAACAGGACGTAGTCATAGTCAAACGGTTTGACTACCTGGTCTTCGTTTGACTACGTATTTATGGTACCGAAGGTAGTCAAACTTTGACTTTGACTACCTGTCCGTTTGACTGCGATATCACAAAAGTATTATCTATGACTTTGACTAGTAGTCATAACAACACTAAGCCAGAGCAAATCCCTAAATGTGATGCGCGTCAGCGCGTATAACAGCGGGGTGCCTCAACCGATCAGAATGTTCGCCCATCGTTCGATGCGTCCCAGCGCTGGCTTTCAAATGAGCCATAGAACGCCTTCATCCGATGATGGTTGGGCGCGAAATTCAAATTTTTCCGGCCCAGGTCAGACAGTCGATTTTCAGCCAAAAAAA
Organism: Sabatieria punctata; assembly: GCA_030248155.1. Classification (NCBI taxonomy): domain Eukaryota; kingdom Metazoa; phylum Nematoda; class Chromadorea; order Araeolaimida; family Comesomatidae; genus Sabatieria; species Sabatieria punctata. Next base: position 93,087 of record JASANB010000608.1, on the reverse strand, counting down.
GGGAAACGTTGCAGTTTTGTTCGTAGATCGCAGTGACCCTTCTGGCAAACAATGCAGAACAACAGATCTTCCCATTCTTTTACATCCAGTATGTACACTGTTACGTACATATGTAGTACTCTTACTTTTTTGCACTTGAGTTTAGAAACGTTTCACACGAGAAACCGACCAATACAGGCTTCAATTAGAAAAGTAATAAAGCTTTTCAGAAAATATCATCACACTTTGGTTGACTGGCCCGGCCATGAAACAATCCTTCCTTCATTCGTCTGTCCATTAACATGCCTCAGACTTACACTCTCCGACGGGGAATGTTGGCAATAATTTACAAAAATCGGCTGCGGGGGTACGCCACCGGTGCCCCCCAGCAGTCCACCCCCTCCAGTTCTGCACTTGAAAAAATACAGTCCAGCTATAATCAGCACTCCTGCTAAGGGTAGCAGAAACCACAGCGAAGAAGCGCCAAATTTGAATCGAAAATTGGCAGATGTTGATGCTTCTTCCTTCAATTTCCGCTCGAAATAGGCTTGGACCGCTTCCGATTCCAGTAAAGCTTTCTGAGAAAGTTTGTTAGTGGCCGAATCCGACCACTGACTACTGGCCGCGTAACTCTCTTCGCGCAATTCGCCGAGGAAGAAAGGAGCGTTGTTTTTGAAGCCGAAATTTGACTTGATTTTGGCCAGAAATTGTTCAGTGGCGCAGATTTTCTTGTTGGGGGCTGGTTGGCCATCTATTCTGTAGTGACAGCTGCATTTTGGAACGAACACAGAATTAGGTTCCACTTGTTTTTCGACCACCAAGTTGGAACCGTCCTGACAAGCTGCTTGTAAGTTGACAGTATCCGGGAACCAGATTTTGTTCTCAAAGGTCAGGTAGAATTTGCTGACAGAATGGACCCGTTTGGCGTTTTGTAGACAGAGTTCTCTAATCTCATGTGACTTTTGCTTTCTGCTGATCATATTTTTCATGCACTCCTGCAGTCCCGAAGTTTCGTGGTTCTGATGACACGGCGAATCGTCGATGAAATCGCTTTTCTTTATCAGATGAGCGTCAAACTCGTCCAGTCGTACCACCGTTTCGTTGCACTTTAGCATAAACGCTGTATCGGAATGGAGAGTGTAGAAGTTTTGCTCGTATTTGACAGGTAGATATTTGAACTGGTACAACTCTCCCTTATATTCAGGGTTGAATGACGTAAAAGTGACGTTTATAGTCACGTGAGTTGAGTTTCGATTGGTGGCCGCAATTTTCCACTTTTCCGACAATGAACTATTGATTTTTGAGGCGGTGAGCTGGCGCGTTTTAGGAATGACGCCAGATAAATGCACCAGGATCTTGGCAAACGTTTGCGGATCGCTTTGCATGTAGTGGAGTAGCCAAAGCTCTGACAGGGACATCTCCCATCGGAAAGTGTTCAGAAATAACAGTTGAAAGTTGACATTTTCTTTTTGGAGGTTGTGTTCTGTACGGAACCTGGAAAACACCACTTTACTTATCTTGATCTGGTTCAATTTACGAATGTTGATTTATCATGTTTACGCTCATAACTAGATTTTACCTATTGTAGGCGCATACTCATATTGATATTACGGATCTTGATCTATTGAATTACCTATGTAGATCGAACTTAGTGAACGTTTTTCAATAATTATCAATACGTATGTTGATACAGTAATCAGTCCCTTACTTGGCAGTAATCCTGTCATCCTGCGTTTTCTGCGTGCCAGCCAACAAAACGGCGATATTGCTCAAGACATAAGCATCCTTGGTATTTCGCTTCACCTTGCCACCGATGTAAGCCTTAGCTTTGGGCACAACCGGACACATCTTGGCTCGCATTTGAATCAAAGTGAGACACTCCAGATAAAAGGGGTCATTGTCGGAACTAATGTGGAAGCACTTGTAACACTGGTCGGCGGTGTCTTTGTAGTACGCATCGTCCTTCAAAAACTGACGACAATTTTCTTGGTAGTAGTCCAACTCTACCACGTGGCGAAATTGTTTGCCGAACCTATAAAACAGACCGAAACTACTGTACGTACGTACTTTTCTACGTTAGGAAGTGCGTGAACAATAACAGATAACATAAAAACTGTAACAAATCATGGGCCGATGAAGAGGGGTAGTGGTGGTCTGACTCCGGTCAAGCAGACCCCCCGGAGCCCTGTTACATGTATGACAGAAAAGCCCAATACTGGGTCGCTCTGACAAAAATCGTATTTCGGTGAACGGGTACATTTCATATGATCAGAGAAGGCAAAAAGTAGAATCTATAAATACCCAGACTATTTTGCCAATATTTCTCACCTTTCAGACAAAGATTTCCTGGCGGCCAATGCGAAATCACAACGCGGCTTTTTGAAGTCTTCCAACGAAGGAGGGGCCGGAATTTGGTAGATCAACTGAATAGTGACAGGTGTAGACCAATAGTAGACTTCCGAAATCTTAGAGTACTCCACGCCGATGTCCAAGAAATCCAAATTGGCGTTGACTCTAGCCATCAGAATCAGTATAAATATCATCCTCCGATCTGACATTTTGCTCAGACCAACTCTTTTATACGATCTAAAGCAAAAGCGCACATTCATCGCTGGCTGAGCCTATAAGCGCCCGATGACTCATCGATCGGACAGCCCCTCGCGCGCTGATTGGTCGGTCGGTCCCCAGGCATTTATAGTCAAAGGGCAATTAAAGCTTTTTGTCGAAAACAACTTACAGTACCTTCAGCGCTTGTGACAGTAGAATAGACAGCAACAACCGACGGCCAGGATTAGTGCAAGTAATGCGAGGCTTAGCACGAAATTGAGTTCGAATCCGAATGAGTCGTCCGGATCGGGCAGCTCCGGAGCTTTCTTTGGGGGACAGAACAGATTACCGGACAAACCAGGAATCTCTACTTTCGATGTGAAACAACAATTGGCTTCTTGCGCGTATTTGACTAGAGTATTGTTGAGATAGGGCTTGAGATCTGAAAAATGGTTATAATTCTCTGGATTTTTGGCAGTCAGGCACTTAACGCCGTTTAAGGTACCGTCACCATATATGGTACCGGCACCTTATATGGTGTCGGCACCATAAACGGCGTTAAGTGCCTGACTGTATGGGTTGTGAAACTTTATAGTGGAGCCTGAAAATGCCTTTTTAGCACGTTTTAAAGCTAAAAATCGCTGGTTAAACTGCCGATTAGTGCTTTAGATCTAAAAACAAGCAAAAAATAACAGAAAGGGCTTCTAAAAACGCCGATTTATCCTAAATGTCAGGAGCATAAACGGAAAATTCGGTTACCAAGGCCTTTCAGCTAAATATTGTGATTTCCGAGCTAGTTTGTTAGCACTGGAGTTGTAAATGTAAATGTATAAATATAATAAATGTAATTTTTCTAACAAATCAAAACCTCCTATATCTGCGATTGACAAATCGTTCAATAAACATCTCTAAAGCTCTTCAACCTCTTACCAGTAATATCCATGCGAATTCCATTTCTGTCACATATCAACAAAACAGTGACGATTCTGCGACAGTCTATCACATCTGGCGGGAATTGCAAATAATTCAAGCAGTGGAGAATGCATAAGCCTTGCAACAAAGTGCAGGTCATCTAGCTAGACCACATCTCCACCTGGCCCCATTTTGACAAAACCACAAAGCTAAAAGGAGCTCGTAAACCGGAAGGCACTAAAGCTTTTACGTTCAGCTAGCCTAAAATCAGTTTTTATCTAGTGACTATCTACGCAAGCTGTGTCCACTTATTTAATAGCCGTTTTAGCAATAAATATGCCCCATGCGGTTTGGACCGGCACGCTCGGTGGATGCATTATTAATGAAAAACTGATACACAAAACACTCTCGTAAAACTTGGGGAGGGCCGTCGTACCAGATTGAGTCAGTTCACTGGCATATACTGCCTGCCGGCAGGCCCTAAGCCCTAAAACCGGTGTACTTAAGAGGCAGTTATAGCAATTACCCGACTCGGCATTACAGATTTCAGTTCCGTTGCGCGGCCCTAAAATGGTAGCTCTTAAATATTGCCGACCTTTGCCTCCCTGCCTGCCTGCCAAATCAAATTTGTGCCACCTACTTCCGATTTTCGCGCCTAGTTCAATCTGAGATGCTCTAATGAGCTAAACGGGAGAGGGAACGCCTTATCGCGGCAAGAAATGAGAGTCGGCGAACCGAGGCCTCCCTGCGGAGCGGGGCGGATTTGGGAAAATAATTAATTTTCGCACCAAAATTGATGATACACATGTTGAGTTCGGTAGGGAAGCATTGTTCTGACAGGCTAGCGGTTGCGTTTGAAGCAGCGAAATTAATAGACTCACTGCATTTACTACTAGCGCACTAACTGGAGGGGGCACTTAGACGCACTAAATTAAGCGTAAAACGTTGCAGATACGCCGGGCCTTTGATGCCAAAAAGCGGCGCTTAACTGTCAATCAAAGACAAAAATTATTGACTCATTTTAGTATGCGCGCGCACACCCGGTGCGAAGATTAGTATCCTAGAGATGCAGAATGCGAATTTAATTGAGCCTAGAAACACACTCGAACCTCCGACCAGAGGTGACAATAATAATGGGCGAGAGGCTAGGCAAACACGGCCGCTCAATTCTAAGGATCCATTAGGCCGTAAAGGAAACTCGTATTACCGAGCTCTTTACAAAAACCGGAGCTAGCACAGCTGGAAATGGTTTGTAAGAAATGAATAATGAATTCTGGAGCGAGCCAAGCTCTTTATTTTCTCGATCAAATTGGGGGTTGTCACTGGCGCAAAAGGCACTTCCATTTGAGTAGTAAAATAAATCAGTCTAACGGTAATAAGCGTGCTTTGTTTGAGCCGTTGAGTGCGGAAAATTGTTAGTCGGCTTGTTCGGTAAAAGCAAACAGTCGTTGAAGGATTTGAGAACATGATGCGGCTAGTTTTTCTCCTTTCGCTCTTGTTTCTTCTGGCGCCTGCTTTGCTTCAGGAGTCCGATGATCTGATCAAGGCCTATTATGCCATGTATGGAGACCAACTTCCGCTTATATTGGATAAAAAGGATGAGGCACCCCTTGGAAAAGCTTGGAGAAACGCCTTGTTTCGGCTGAAGAGGGTTAGAGAGAAAAAATCGGAGGGATTTTAGAATAAACGAGATTTTTTAATACTGTTTGTTCGTACACACGTTACCGAGTATGTACTGTACTGTACGTATATAGAGTTAACGCAGCAGAACTCAGCTTTCTTTTAAAATTGGCTATTTAAGGTAAACAATACACGCAACGCAACAACAGTGTATGACAGATCGTCCGTAAATCTTATAGTAATTTTTGCATTAAAGTGTGGTTATTGCGAACTTTCGAACTAAATGTTAGCTACGCGATAAACAAAACAGACAATTTTGCTGGCGATACGACGAGTCTTTTGTTTAGACCACGTCAGCTGGTGTCCGGACGCGAAAACAGGAAACAAAAATTTACTGCTCACCACAGCACCTGCAGATAAAGTAAGGTCAAGTAGAAAAGAAAGCAGTATTCGAGGGGTTCCGAACGCAACAAGCTGCATTGAATTTGGTGCAGCAAAACTGTAGAACGAGTCGTCAATAGTATCGCTCGAGAACCGGTCACGTTCATGTTTCAACAATAGGATACGTACAATAAAATGCTCTGCAAAGTTAGGCGAGCTGTCTCACAGATGACAGATTCTCAGGTAAAATTAAGTAAAAAATGGCATTGTTGAAAATGACGATGTTGTGTCCTGGCACAAAAAACATGATAGTACGAACTAATTTAGCTTGCTTTTCTAATATTACACCATATATAGATTTGTTAGCATGCAAAATATCGGGAGATTAGATGAGGGGTTTGATCCGAAATACTATTGAAGTGTTTATTCTGTACAACACAATAATACCACTAATTTTATACAACCATCAAAATCGTTTAGAACAGTCACGCGCTTAACGCCGTTTATGGTAGTGGTACCATATATGGTACGGTCACTATATACAGTATGCTGTCGGTAGCATAAACGGCGTTATATGCTAGACTGTACAAGGTTAATTACTACTCAGCGCAAAAGCTAAAGCGACCTCAAATAAACCTGTAACAAGAAGCAGAAAAAGCGTACTAAGCACCGGACACCAAGACGAAACAATTAGCATGGAGATCTCAGAGTAGCCAAGAGAACATGGACAAGACACATACCGAGCACAAATACGTACTGATATTTGTTCACCTTACAAAGACCACTGCTAGAAGTGCAACTAGCAGTAAAACAGTACAATACGCCAATCCAGAATGACCATTGGCTCCCGCCCCAAAAATACCGGCACCGGCTACCCTCGGACCTTGACCATTCTCTTCTAGCGATCTTCTGGGGTTCTGTTGCCGCGTGAAGGAGTTACAGTTTTTATGACTGTCTTCCTGGCACGTACAGAATTCTAACACCAGCGGCACTTTGTTCTTGAATTTGGCCCTGCTTGAGTAATTTCGACAGCCACCCGGTGGAGGCTCCCGTTCTGGAAAGAAATCCGACCAACAGCCTCTGGCTGTCAACGACTCCAATTCCTTCCGAGCTTCTCCTAAAACAGAAATAGTTTGTGAAAAACGAAAGTCGACCAATAGGCTATGTATACCTACCGTAAAAATTTCACTAGAGCGAATCCCAGTGCCCGATCGCACAATAGGTACGTATACATATATACATATGTACTACAAGCTAGGGAGGTGGGCAAAAAATCGTGTTTTAGTAAACAGATTGTAAAAAATAAACGGCAAAAAATTGATTTTATTACTTTAGATAAGAACAAAAAGCTAACTAATATTGTGCTACTTAGCAAACCACCACCGCCACTAAACGAAATTCTCGCTTAAACTACATTTCAGTGAAGAAAACGGATTTTCTATACTTCTACAGTATAAAGTGTTTGAATTAAATGTACGTACGTATGTTTTCGAGTAAGTTGAATGAAAATTTAGGTATTGTAGACCAAGGTACCTGCTAGCTGTTGAGTCTGACTGTAGAAGTAAACAGTGAAGCAAGCGGAGTGACAGGCCTTTTTCGGAAGATAGTCCACTTTCTCAGGATTTTGACAGTGTTCCGTCACACTGCCAGACCAAGGCTTGGCTCTGTCAGGGAACAGTTGTTCTTGCTAGAAAAACATTGCTTTATAGTCTTTGTTTCCCGTGGGATCACTTTTCTTTGTGGATGTATTTCGTCTCTTATCCTTCGCGGTTAAGGTTTCTGACTTGGGTTGGTGTACAAATACAATGTATACAGGTCGGAGGCGGAGGCGAAACCGGATGAGATCGGGGTTGCTTGAGGGTTCACCTGCGCTATAGAGGGGTTCAAGAATTTCAAAGTCCTCTAAAACGACTGGAAATGCGTTTTAGCACGTTTTTTAAAATAATTAAGACTAAAATTGCAACTTTAAGCCACAGAGCTACGTTTAACAACGAGATGGTAGCGAAAAAGTCCCACTTTTTACTAAAATCAAGCTTTTCTGCTTTTTTTCGTTAAAATAGGTTAAAATAAGCTATTCTACCTCATTTACACCTAACATACTTTTATCGTCAATTTCTATACAAAATTCTTCCAAAAATTTTCTGAAGTGGGTAGGTCAGAGCTTGAGGGGGTCACCCCTCAGCCCCCTTTGCCAAAGTTTGTTAACAGCTAAAAAAAGCCTAATTGGCAAACTTTTGGGGGCAGGAGGTGAGAGGGTTCAGAGTTTCTAGCTAGTGCAGGGGTACCGCATTCAAGTCCCATGTGCTGTAGCTTACAGATTAGCGAACTAAAAGCTCGCTAGCAACCTGAAATGTGGTCGACAGAGCAGGCAACAACTGTTGTCGGTAAGGCAACATTCACACCAAACCAGTTGCGGTCATAAATTTGTTTTTCCTGTAGCCACAACTGGACCGTGACAGCGATAATCAATTGCTTTAATTCAATCTTGTTTGTGCAGCGAGAAAACGCCACTTTTTACTACGTAGAAGACATGCAAGCAAAAAGTCTTACATTTTCCGGCTTCCCGCTCCACGGGTCTATGCAGGTATAGCACTCAAGTTCCACTCCTAAAACTTTTACCTATTCCAAAATCGTATTCAAAACTACTAACTAATAGTCGCTCACCAACTGCAGCTGAAAGTAGACAAAATAGGACAAACAGGAACAGTTTGGCCATGGCAGAGAAATTCGGCCGCCAAACTCGCAGGAAGAGAGCGAGAGAGAGATAGAGAGGGAACGATTAGTCAGCGGCGATAATCGGGTTTTGCCAATGGGCGCCACCTTTAGCAGGGCGGAGTGTGATTGAACGGCCACCGATGCTGTCAGAGAGGCAAAAACAAAATGCCAGACGAGTGGAGGCCAAACACTTGCCTCCAATTGGACGACCCCGGCACAGGTGGTGTTGGACGTCAGGCACTCGAACAAAGAGTTTTGATTTTTGACTCACTTTTAAACGCTTATTAGTCAGATGGACCAGAGATAAAGTAGCTATGTTTGGATACAAACATCAACGATAAATATTGGTCCGTCAGATTCGCACCGATTAGCGATTAGACGTTTGATGGACAGACGCGGCCTTGTTGCCTCACTCGCCTGCCATCTGTCTAAGTCAAGAATTTTTAATGAGCCACCCACAATAAAGGCAGGTGGCCGAGCCCCGCCCTGACTACTCGAGTGGAAGTAAATATGGAAATTGTTTCTAACTATGCATAGAATTGCTTGGCTGGGTACTATTGGTTCAAATGATTCAGAATTTGAAAAAGCATCGAGCACGCGATCCCGGCACAGTTGGTGTAGTGGTTTAGGCCGCATAGCCACTGTGCGCGACGTCGTGCGCTCATCCTCTCAGCGCGGCAAGTTTCTTGCCGCAAAGAGTTGGTGGTCGGCGCAAAGCTCCACCCAGGCCACCGAAACCTGGTGACAGCTAGTAGGTAAAATGGGAACCGACTGAATCTGCCGCTGCACCCACCGAAGCCGCTGCACAAAGTATGTCGTGTTGGAGAAGAAGATCTACAATGTCAGAAGCTGTCTGAGAAACCAACTATGCCGGGAACCCTCTGGCATATGAGGCACCGGCGGCCGTCGGGAGTACGAAGTACTAGGAACGACTCTAGTACTAAACAAACTGGCTCAGAAAGCTATAATTAATCCGATTTAGTGGCGCGTTTGGTTTGGTTTACCGAATTTAGTGTTTCCGCTTCGCTGCTGCTAGTAGAAGAGAAATCGGTGTCTATGTTTTTAGAAGGCTTTCTGTCATATTTTGCTGTTTTTAGTTTGGAAACACTATTTGCCTGCTTTAAAATAGCGATTTTTAGCCTTCTTCGTATATTAAATCTTTGCCATCTGGCAACATTTGGTCAAGTCCCAATTTGTCCCATGTTAATATGCAGCGTTATAAATCGAGTTTTTTGGAATTAGTAATCTCGAGCTACCTGCGGTTAAAAGTGTCTCGTTCGTCAAACCGACTTGTCGAGAGCAGAAAATTTTTGATGGTCGTGAAAAAACCTTTCCGGCTAAAATTGACGTTTTTTTATAATTCCTGTCCTGATTAAAGAGCCAGTTCGCGAGAGAATTGACTTTAGCTCCTTAAGCTCCGGACAAATCTCAACTTTTTGTCTCCGATTTGGCTGAAATTTCGTAATTTGGTTTGATAAAAAGACAAAAGATTATCACCTTTCCGGCCATTTTTGAGAGGGTCACTTTTTCGACCCTCTCACAGATTTCGAGTCATAACTCGGGCCCAAATGATCGTAGGAACTTGCGAATTGCATATTTGGAATCAGAAAATTATTCTCATTCACATGATATGATACCCTACTTGACTGCATTGCAGAGAAAAAAAGTTATCGAACCCCTTCCGTACTGTAATTTTAATAGTGAAATTTTATTTTAATTTAATATTAATATAATAGAACTAGCCGATTTTAATTTTAATTTAATATTAATACAATAGTTCCCTGTTAATTTTAATTTAGATTTAATATTAATACTATTAAATAACAATTTTAATAGTATTTTAATAGCATTTTAAGAGTCGTTCTCTGAACCGATCGAGTTTCAGTATTCAGACCCCAAAATTGAAAGTTTGAGCTAGAGAGCTGTAAGTTGGCACACTAATACATACCTATGAGTTATCTTTCAGCTGCAAAGGATTAGTGGATCTGACGCTCCTGTCCTGAGATATAGCCTTCCGAAAATCGGTCTGCTTAACTATGGGACCAAAATTTCAAACTCGAATTTCTCGCTTCATACTCCGAATTCGGACCTAAAAATTGGGGGTTTTAGAGTACTTTTAGACTGCTTTAAGAAACTTTCGTCAAATTTTCGTTTTCAGAAAAAAATTTTTTTTTCGCCCCCTTTGCGCCCCCCTAGCTCGTCTGGAACCCCCCCTACCCAGTTTTTTTTATTTCAGAAAAATGTTGCGCTATCAATTACCTACCGTTTGGTGTGAAGCATTGTTTGCTCAGACCCGAAAAACGTGAGGAAATTGAGGTCAAACATGTCCCGGTCGCAAAATTTTCGCACTTTTCTCAGGTCAAATATTTCCAAGTCCGGTTTTCCACCTACTAGTACGAATTCGGACCTAAAAATTGGGGGTTTTAGAGTACTTTTAGACTGCTTTAAGAAACTTTCGTCAAATTTTCGTTTTCAGAAAAAAATTTTTTTTCGCCCCCTTTGCGCCCCCCTAGCTCGTCTGGAACCCCCCCCTACCCAGTTTTTTTTATTTCAGAAAAATGTTGCGCTATCAATTACCTACCGTTTGGTGTGAAGCATTGTTTTCTCAGACCCGACAAACGTGAGAAAATTGAAGTCACACATGTCCCGGTCGCAAAATTTTCGCACTTTTCTCAGGTCAAATATTTCCAAGTCCGGTTTTCCACCTACTAGTACGAATTCGGACTTAAAAATTGGGGGTTTTAGAGTACTTTTAGACTGCTTTAAGAAATTTTTGTCAAATTTTCGTTTTCAGAAAAAAATTTTTTTCGCCCCCTTTGCGCCCCCTAGCTCGTCTGGAACCCCCCAACCCAGTTTTGGCGGTTCCAGACGAGCTAGTGGGGCGCAAAAGGGGGCGAAAAAAAATTTTTTTTCTGAAAACGAAAATTTGACAAAAATTTCTTAAAGCAGTCTAAAAGTACTATAAAACCCCCAATTTTTAAGTCCGAATTCGTACTAGTAGGTGGAAAACCGGACTTGGAAATATTTGACCTGAGAAAAGTGCGAAAATTTTGCGACCGGGACATGTTTGACCTCAATTTTCTCACGTTTTTCGGGTCTGAGCAAACAATGCTTCACACCAAACGGTAGGTAATTGATAGCGCAACATTTTTCTGAAATAAAAAAAACTGGGTTGGGGGGGGGGTTCCAGACGAGCTAGGGGGGCGCAAAAGGGGCGAAAAAAAATTTCTTTTTTTGAAAACGAAAATTTGACAAAAATTTCTTAAAGCAGTCCAAAAGTACTCTAAAACCCCCAATTTTTAAGTCCGAATTCGTACTAGTAGGTGGAAAACCGGACTTGGAAATATTTGACCTGAGAAAAGTGCGAAAATTTTGCGACCGGAACATGTTTGATCTCAATTTTCTCACGTTTTTCGGGTCTGAGCAAACAATGCTTCACACCAAACGGTAGGTAATTGATAGCGCAACATTTTTCTGAAATAAAAAAACTGGGTAGGGGGGTTCCAGACGAGCTAGGGGGGCGCAAAGGGGGCGAAAAAAAATTTTTTTTCTGAAAACGAAAATTTGACGAAAGTTTCTTAAAGCAGTCTATAAGTACTCTAAAACCCCCAATTTTTAGGTCCGAATTCCGAGTGTGAAGCGAGAAATTCGAGTTTGAAATTTTGGTCCCATAGTTAAGCAGACCGATTTTCGGAAGACTATATCTCAGGACAGGAGCGTCAGATCCATTAATCCTTTGCAGCTGAAAGATAACTCATAAGTATCTATTAGTGTACCAACTTACAGCTCTCTAGCTCAAAGTTTCAATTTTGGGTCTGAATAGGGCAAAGGACCAAAACGCGATCTGACCAGAGAACGACTCTTAATAGTATATTCTAAAATGCAGTCGATAAGTTTTGGTCACACTTCAGCGAACTGGCAAAACAACACCTTTTGCTTGAAGTTGTTAGTGTTAGTTGAAAATTTAATCAGAGATGCAACTTTTAGCATTTTTTTGTGGAAATTTATAACCATTTTTAGATGACTTTGTCTGAACCTGGTTTTAAATTGCATTCGAACACAAGCAGCTATAGAAAAAAACGATTGCATAGTTTTTGCATTAGTAGAAATTCTTGAATGGAAAGACTGTTACATAGGTTGTTGACTAGATTCAGGTCCTTTTGTCATTCATGCCTATTAGTGAGAAAAGTTCCACTGTTTCCAAATGAAAACAGAGTCGAGATTCAGAGGGCAGTGCAGTCAGAAATCTTCAATTTTCATGATTTTCTGAGGTAAAATTATGTAATCCTTGATTGTCAAACATGGTCAAACTATTAAAATGCTATTAAAATACTATTAAAAATAAATTTTAATATTCAGCCCCTGCGTGTATTTTTAATTTAATTTAATATAATAGTAGAGCCTATATTTTAATATTAATATAGATTTAATACTATTAAAATGGCACTATTAATAATAGTTTCATTTTAATATTAATATATTTAAATAACAGTACCCTTCCGGGACCGATTTGACTCCCCCACAGTCGAATGTCCAACTATTTTATTTCATAAGAAAAGTAGCGCTATGTTTTTGCTTCCGATTAAAGAAAAAATCGCGAAAAAAAGGGGACAAATCGAGTTTTTGGGCCATGAAAGTTGAAAATCAAAAAAATTTCCTTATAATGGATTGCACACTGTAAACAACGCAACTTGGTCAACTAACTAACTAACTAACTAACTAACTAACTAACTAACTAACTAACTAACTAACTAACTAACTAACTAACTAACTAACTAACTAACTAACTAACTAACTAACTAACTAACTAACTAACTAACTAACTAACTAACTAACTAACTAACTAACTAACTAACTAACTAACTAACTAACTAACTAACTAACTAACTAACTAACTAACTAACTAACTAACTAACTAACTAACTAACTAACTAACTAACTAACTAACTAACTAACTAACTAACTAACTAACTAACTAACTAACTAACTAACTAACTAACTAACTAACTAACTAACTAACTAACTAACTAACTAACTAACTAACTAACTAACTAACTAACTAACTAACTAACTAACTAACTAACTAACTAACTAACTAACTAACTAACTAACTAACTAAAACTGTCATTTTATGCTCAGAATACCTTTTAAATGCGTTTTCGAAGGCTAAATTTTCAAAAATTTCTCGCTCTGGTTGGACAGCGGCCCAATCAGGCAACTTCAAAATTTTACACTCCCTTTGTAAAATCCTGGGTACACCACTGCTTGTGCCGTTTGCTTGAGGCTCACTTTTGCTTTCCAATAACCGGTCGGGTCGCCGCTATTTGAGGGCGCGTTTAGGGAAAAGCTCGGTACGTTTTTAACTCATGCACAACGAAATATTTTACATTATGAAAATGGACAGTCCACTAGAAATTCGCGCTAATGAAGACTCTCATAGGACTCACCAAATAACCAAATAGCATGGCTTCTATTAGAAATTATTGTTAAAATTTTAAAGCCGATAAAGTGCACGCAACTTTAAAATATTTTGGCCCCCATAGGCGAGATTTAGTGCTTAGATAAAGCCTGCATTAGATATAGAGATACTACGTGACGCGGTTTCCGAAAGTTGCGTCACACATCCAACATGTTTGGCCGTTTGGCGGTGGTGGCACTTTGCCTTACCTCTTTTATCGACTGCGCCAACATTCTAATACTTCCCAGTCCCTATTTCTACAGCCACGTTCAGCGCTTCTACCAGATAGCAGAGCAGCTGGCTTCTCTAGAGGGCCACAATGTCACGGTGCTCGCTCACTTTGCCACCCAACGCACAGCCAAGATAAAAGTTCCTGCCAACCTGAATCTGATAGAGTTCGGTCCGAAGAAGTTTGCCTGGTGGGACCAGCACCTGGACAGAATGACCGTTTCGGACAAAGGGCCCACCCTGCCCGACCATGTACTGGCAATCGTATTGGGATTGGACATGTTCCTCTATCCTACCTACGCACTAGCTATGGACACAGGTCTACTGCAACGACTGAACAACTCTAATTTTAGCCTCGCTCTAGTAGATGGGGTGCACGCCTTCTTCACTCACTCTTTGGCCAATTACCTTCAGGTAACTTAAGAGTCGCTCTCTGAACCGATCGAGTCTGGGTGTTTAGACCCCAAAATTGAAGAGAGCTGAAAGTTGGTGCATTAATAGATATTGACAAGTTATGAATCACCTGCAAAGGATTTCCAAATTTGACGCATCAATCCAGAGATACAGCCGTCTGAAAATCGGCTCGCTTAACTATGGGAACAAATTTTACAAATCGAATTTCTAGTGCACTAATTTCAGAGTTGTGACTTGACAACAGGGGCTTTTGCATAACTTTTAGAGTACGTTAAGAATCTCTCATCAAATTTAAGTTTTGAAGATAAAAATTTTTTCGACCCCCTTACGAGGGGCATAACTCAACTGGAACCTCTCTAGACCATTTTTTATTTAAGTTGTTGTACCGCTATGTTTTAGTTACAAGTTGGTATAAAATATTATGAGCTGCGGGACGGCGAACAATGAGATATTTGCGTTCAAAGATTGAAAATGCCACTTTTTCCATGCTTCATTGTGGTCCCAAAAATTCAACTCAAATTTCTAGCTTGTCAATTTTACTTGAAAGCCAAAAATTGTTATCTAAGCAGTACTGTTAAGTCAAAGTCAAACTTTTTGCATGTTTATTATGGGTCCAAAATTTTTTAAATTTCAACTATTTATCCTCCTGCAACATACCGTCATTTTTACCTATCGGTGGAAGAGGGTTCAGCCGATAGGATATGGTATCGGGGCAATTGGACGGGGAACAAAACCCGATAGGTGTCGGGTGAAGGATTTTTCAATTCAGCCGATAGGGCGGGGAATCTGTTCAGCCGATAGCATACAATGTACCTATCCTATCGGTTTTCTCCTCATGGTGGGATAGAGAGAAATAATAAAAGAAATAAAATAAAAGGTAAAAAATAAAACGTTCGTCTGCTGTAAGCATTTTACTATCATTTGAATCTTTGCGCGATTGCCTATTAGAATGTTTAGATTTCACAACGACTTGAGCTTTTGTTGCTTCAAAATTGTTGTTTAAATTTTGCTCATATCAAAATGAAAAACGCCATATATTTAAGAACCCCAATAATATCTACAAAGTGCAGTGTAATGTGATCCGCACATATCTCCAGCGCCAGGCCAGCCTGTATAAAATTGGTGCAAGCGCCAAAATCGCTACAGCTGGCAGCACTCCACTTTTTTATAGGCTGGCCTTTGTGCGTCAGAGCTAAGCACAAGCATAGCTAAACGTTTGCTGGTACGCAGGTAACACAAGATTATCTAATCTAATGATTTTGGTTGGAAAAGGCTACAGCTTTCTATGCTGCTTTCTATACACGGAGAATTTGATAGAAATGGAAAATCTGGTGGTTTTCTGCTCCATTGCCTAATACTGATTGGGACCTTTTGAAATGCTTTATAGTTTTAAAGGTTAGACCTAAAATTAATTTTAACTAGGAAACTGTTTTGCGCCAATCAACTAAAAACCTAGATACTAAACTAAAGATAGATTCTAATGATAATTTCTTTGTGGCATGTTTCTTGAGGAGTACACCAGTAATTTGCTTTTTTTTCCTTATCTAAAATAAAAACTATAATTTTTGCTATTTCTAATGCTAAACAATGTACCTCCTCTGATGAAATACGATTGTTTTACCCAGGTGAGAAAGAATTAGGTATTGGGGCAGAAAAATCTGGAGAATATGAGTTGTCACGGACGAGTAGGTCCACTTCCTAAAAACGCTAAACGCTAAATCACTGTAAAATTGCCGATTTTTCTCAAAAAGTCGCCAAATTTTCCAGCGAGAGGGCTCTGACGGCAGAGAGGGAAGGTGTGTGTAAGTCCCCAGAATCATGTATGGGATGTGGATGGATTGTTCTCTGGCAAAAAAGTTCTATGGTAAAGAAAGTCGGTCTGATGGAGGGCTGCTAAAGTTAAGGAAGCCGACCGATTGTTCACATTTCCTTGCAAAGTGCTGCACAGAAAACTTTTGAAAGAAACTAGGGTAGTGTTTTCGGAGTTGTTGAGTTTGAAATTTGAATTTAGTTGGAAAATTTTTGAAAGTGAAGTCATGCGTGTGTTCCATTTTTGCCTGCCAATTACCACGCACTGTACGTGTTCGCCAGGTACCTTTATAATACGCAATGGCATTTACACAAAATAAATCAACTGTTCTTTGTTACATTTCGATGTCTGAGCCCACAGGATCAAAGCACCGAAAATGACGGCGGAACGCTACAGCCGATAGGTTAAGGTGTCGGCTAAACTTCAGCCGATATGGTTTCAGCCGACAGCTGTACGCCTCAGCCGACAGGTGCACTTAATTTTTATCATGTCGGGTTAGCCATTCCCGATAGGATGGATTCCTACGCCATATGGCGTAGGTATGTTGCAAGAGGTTATCTTTAAATTTGAGTTGAAATTTTTGGGACCACAATGAAGCATGGAAAAAGTGGCATTTTTAATCTTTGAACGCAAATATCTCAGTGTTTGCCATCCCGAAGCTCATAATGTTTCATACCAACTTGTAGCTGAAACATAGCGCTACAATAATCTGAAATATAAAGAACAGTCTAGGGGGGTCGCAGCCGAGTTATGCCCCTCGAAAGGGAGGCGAAAAAAATTTTTTTATTCAAAATTAAATTTGATGAAAATTCTTAAAGTACTCTAAAAGTTATGCAAAAGCCCCCGTTTTCCAGTCCCAACTCTTATTAGTACACTAGAAATTCGATTTGGAAAATTTGGTCTCATAGTTAAGCGAGCCGATTTTCAGACGGCTGTATCTCTGGACTGGAGCGTCAAATCCACTAATCCTTTGCGGCTGGAAGGTAACTCTTAGTAGGTATGGGCGACCATTTTTAATAATTCGTGCTACGACCACGAAAATATGCTGAAAGGGCCGATAGCACGACCGCATAGGACAATTCAGGCAAAAAACCGCATTCGATTTCATTAAAAATTAGAAAAATGCTATTTAATGACAGCCGCCCGCGAAGGACTTTTCTATAGCGCACTTGGTACCATTTTTAATATGGGCAATATATTTGAATAACTCGCGCTACAAGAAAAAGTTTATGCTAAAACGGCGATAGCATGACCGGATGCGATAAATTACGCCAAAAACCGCACTTGATTTCATGAAGAATTAGAGAAATTCGTGTTAAAAACAGTTTTTTTTTGCGTGAGCCGCGCAGTTTAGTAATTAGCATTTGGTCGCACGTTTGAAATGGGACTGCTTTTCTGTGGCGCGATTTACGAAGATGCAACCCACTTGATTGTTTAAAATCTACTAGAAGGCCGTGAATATCCGTAACATAGCTAAATTAATGCGAAAAAGTATGACTGCAAGCGTTGCACAAAATAGTATACTGAAATGGGAAAAATTTAGCGTTGTTACAATACCAAAATTTTCGTTTGACTATGACTATGACTACCGCCCGTTTGAGTACCATACCAGAGTAGTCAAATTTGACTATATCGTAGTCAAACAAACCATTTGACTACTACGACCACTGGTTTGACTACTTTGACTACTTTTTCAAACCTAGCCAATTAGACATTTTCGGCGATTTGTTAGGTTCAGTCACCTGAAATGACTGTGACTGCATCTGTAAATCCTTTACTTCGAAATCAATTGTATAATTAGCCGCAAAAATGATCGCATAATTGTTTCTTCTGTCGAAAATTTCGATACAAGAAAAAAAGATGCTGCTGAAAATAGCCGCAAAAATAGAACAAAACACCTTTTGCATGTGAAACCATGAGAACTGTTGAGTTCCCTCATCTCATGTTATTCTTTGCTGCGCAAAACATTTTTAGAAAGGTTTTTACTGATTGTACAGTATGTCATATTTTTACCCTCCCTCACGGAAAATCTTGCATAAACCATATAGATTCACTCACTGACACCAGTCATTGGTTCAAAAATTGCTGGAAAGAGTATGTTTGGTCTTGGTGCTCTAAAGTTCTTTGAAATGTAACAAGTTTGCAAAATATTTTGTTGCAAACAGCAAAAAAGCGGTAAAATGTAGGTAAAAACCCTGCTGCCTGCTGCTTTTAACAAAATGTAGTCATAGTCAAACCGTTTGACTATGTGGTTTTCGTTTGACTACGTATTTATGATAACGAAGGTAGTCAAACTTTGACTTTGACTACCTGTCCGTTTGACTGCGATATCACAAAAGTATTAACTATGACTTTGACTTTGACTAGTAGTCATAACAACACTAGAAAAATTTAGCGTTACAGAAATTTCAACACCGTTTGTGGAGTTAATGACAAACAGCAGAGAGCCAAATGTTGTATCATTCGAAAGCCTGATGTCTATTGTACTCAGAAAGAACCGATTGAAACCCTTTCGCCAAATTCATCGTTTTATCACAACAATCAGGAACACGAAAAAAGTCCACGAAAAAGCCGATTTTCAGTAGTTAAGAAAGAATCCAATTTGTGGGGACCGCATCAAACTGCGTTAAGAAAAAGAGTGGTGCTATATAGGTAACAAGTTACGCTGATTTCAAATCCGATTGAAACCAATTTAAATAAACTCTCCTTTCAACGGAAGATGGACGTTGAAGAACAACGAATTCAGTTTTTGAGAAAAAAATGCCCTTTAACGGCTAAATTATGGTTCAAAATGATTCTTATTCGATAGCTCGTACTCTGTTTCATATAAGTACATCACTTCCTACCATCAATAATGATTTTTATTCGATAGCTCGTACTCTGTTTCATATAAGTACATCACTTCCTACCATCAATAACCGAACATAAAGAAGAATTTGCGCTTGAAGTTGCGAAAACCGTTTTCGGACCATATTTTGCCTGTATTTTTGTGTTTTCTAAACGGCCCAGCCGGACTAAGCGTGCCCATCCCTACTCTTAGGTATGTACTAGTGTCCCAAGTTACAGCTCTCTGTGCCAAAGTTTCAATTTTCGGGTCTGAACAGGGCAAAGGGCCGAGCCGAGACAGGATCGGTTCAGAGACTGACTCTTAAGCACACATTAATTGTGTAAGCGCGGCAGCGCGCAATATCCCTTTCCCGACAACTACATTTATATATATGGGATGACCTGTGGTCTGATTGATTAAAAGGTAAAGATCTAAGCATACAACAGCAAGTAAGTACAGTACATTGCTTGCAGATACCCTATCTGAGGTATGTATGTGCAGGACACTGCCACACATTCGACACTTCATCGGGAAATCCGTTTCCCTTCTCCTACATTCCATTCATGGGTAGTCCATACACAGACAGAATGAGTCTAGCTCAGCGAACTATCAGTACTCTACAGCACGCCACTATTACCAGTACTGACTGTCTGTGTTCGGTAGAATGATTAGCAAATATAACTTACAGACAAATTGATCACAGATGTGGCCGACTTGATTGTCCAACTGGCATTCGGTTTTCCCGCTCAACACAAGCCGCTACTGACCTTCTTTGGCATGCATCCCTACCTGGACTTTCCCAAACCTACCACCTTTGGCAGCGTTGATCCGGAAGCTGTGGGAAAGAACTGCTGGCACCAGAATACACAGCACATTGATCACAAATACAGGTACGTGTATGACCAATGCCTTCAAGGTACCTACAACAGTCAGGGAAATAACAACATATATGGTATCAGTACACATATATGGAAACGGTACCATATATGGTACCGGTGCACCTTCAAGTGGTACCATATATGGTACCGCTTCCTTATATGGTACTGGTACCATATATGGTACCGGTACCATATATGGTACCCCTTCGATCGAGGCCTCAGGTGGTACCATATATGGTACCGGTACCATACATGGAAACGGTACCATATATGGAACCGGTACCATATATGGTAACAGGTACCATATATGGTACCCCTTCGATCAAATCATAAGGGGTACCATATATGGTACCGGTACCATATATGGTACCCTTTCGATCGAGGCCTCAGGTGGTACCATATATGGTACCGGTACCATATATGGAAACGGTACAATATATGGTAACGGTACCATATATGGTACAGGTACCATATATGGGACCCTATCGAGCGAGGCCTCAGGTGGCACCACAGATGGTACCGGGACCATATCTGGAACCGGTACCCGATCCGGAACCGGTACCATATATGGAAACGGTACCATATATGGTACCCTTTCGATCGAGGCCTCAGGCGCTACCATACATGGTACCGGTACCATATATGGAAACGGTACCATATATGGTACCCTTCCGATCGAGGCCTCAGGCATACATGCAACAGGGGGGTCTGGGGGGTCTGCCCCCCACCCGACTTAGGCCAGACCCCCCGGCTAGGGACCCCCCTCGAGCCCGAGACGATTTGTCCGACCCCCTCCGATTTTTCTGGCAAGTAATTTTTGAGCAAATTTTTGCGTTTTTTTGCAATTACAGACACAGAAATTACCAAAATCGCCGGTAAAACAGCACTTTTTAGCTCAATTTCAGCCCAAATTAGCGATTTTTGGCCCAAACATCAGGCCCTCCCATGACAGGACCGAATGTTATGAGGTTTCGTGCTGGGACTCTAACCGGGAACACTTGTCATCGGTAAGAAGTGCGCCAAATTCAAATCACTCAAGTACTGGCACCTTCTACTGAACCTAAATCGTCTTCAGCCTCCAGGCCACCTCTGCCATTCGCTGCCTTCCAGATCGTACCAGAACCACTTCGATCATCCGGCCCGCCACTCACGATTCGCATCTCACCGATCTTCGCCGAAGTACTATCCCGGGAATCGACCGATTCGGAAGTGGAAGAAGGTGAAGCTGCCGATTTTCCTTCATCTAACCATTGTTTTAAGTCTTCTAGCTTCCATACTGTTTCGATATGCTCTCTCCTTCCAGACACACCACTTCCATCCACTTCAAATCGCCCCGCCGAAGTACTATCCTGAGAATCGGCCGATTTGGAGTGGAAGAAGGTGAAGCTGTGATTTTCCTTCAGGTTTCCACGATTCCCATGCTTCTACCCTTTCGCGCCTTCCCTCCCCCGGTCCTCTCTCGCGTTTGTCCCGCGCATCCGCTGTCCCCTCCCTCTCCGCTCGTTCCGCCCGGCCCTCATTCCGTCCCCCCCCCCTGCGTTCCGTTCCCGGCTTCCGCCGCTCGTTTCCCCTTTCCTTTGTGCTCACCCGCCCCTCCCCCATGCGCCGTCTATTCGACCCTCGAGGCGGTTCCCAAATGCCTCTCCCCAATCAATCGCGTCTATCCGCCTCACGGCGCCATTTCGCGGATGCTACCTAGGTCCGTGCGCAACGGCGATGCGTGAAATGATCGAAATTTGCCTCTCGTCGCGCCCACAGCGGTCTCACCCAGCACCGGCGTACGACTCGATGGCCATTGATGCGTCGAAGATTTTGGGCATTTCGAACTTTAACCCTCTTACATGGTGTTTGTCTTTAACCAGCCTTCCTTAGCCAGACTGATAATGATGGTCTCGACAGGTTGATGACTAGTAGCATTTTGTGGCAAATTTTGTAACTTTTCAACACATAGGTGTTATTTACTACTACTGTACTCAATCCTGTCGAGACCATCATTATCAGTCTTGGCTAAAGGAGAGCTTTCGTTTAAGTACAAAAACACCTATGTTAGGAGGCAGCGTTAAAAAGTTAGAAAATTTGCCTCAAATATGCTTACTACAGTATCCGATCCAATCGGGACCATCATATTCAGACTTAGCTAAGCGAGAGCTTTCGATTGAGTACCTACATGCCTGTGTTACGATGCAGCGTTAAAGAGTTCGAAAATTGACATTTTGAATATGCAAATTTTTTACGCAAATTTTCGAACTTTTTAACGCTGCATCGTAACATAGGTATGTAGGTACTCAATCAAAAGCTCTCGCTTAGCTAAGTCTGAATATGATGGTCCCGATTGGATTGGATGCTGTAGTAAGCATATTTGATGCAAATTTGTTAACTTTGTGACACTGCTTGCTAACATAGGCGTTATTACGATTTGAAGTGGATCGAAGTGGTGTGGCTGTAAGGAGAGAGCATGTTGAAGAAGTACAGAAGCTAGAAGAGTGGGAATCGTGGAAAGCTGAAGGAAAATCACAGCTTCACCTTCTCCCACTCCGAATCGGCCGATTCTGGGGATAGTACTTCGGCGGGACGATTTGAAGTGGATCGAAGTGGTGTGCCTGGAAGGAGAGAGCATGTCCAAGAGGTTCAGAAGCTAGAAGCATGGGAATCGTGGAAAGCTGAAAGAAAATCATGGCTTCACCTTCTCCCACTCTGAATCGGCCGATTCTCGGGATAGTACTTCGGCGGGACGATTTGAGGTGGATCGAAGTGGTGTGCCTGGAAGGACAGAGCATGTCGAAGAAGTTGAGAAGCTAGAAGCATGGGAATCGTGGAAAGCTGAAGGAAAATCACAGCTTCACCTTCTCCCACTCCGAATCGGCCCATTCTCGGGATAGTACTTCGGCGGGACGATTTGAAGTGAATCGAAGTGGTGTGCCTGGAAGGAGAGAGCATGTCGAAAGGTGGAGAGGCGAAAGCCGGGGAAACCGGGAAACCGGAAAGAAAAACCCCGGCTCCCCTTCTCCCACTCCGAATCGGCCCATTCTCGGGATAGTACTTCGGCGGGACGATTTGAAGTGAATCGAAGTGGTGTGCCTGGAAGGAGAGAGCATGTCGAAGAAGTTGAGAAGCTAGAAGCATGGGAATCGTGGAAAGCTGAAGGAAAATCACAGCTTCACCTTCTCCCACTCCGAATCGGCCGATTCTCGGGATAGTACTTCGGCGGGACGATTTGAAGTGAATCGAAGTGGTGTGTCTGGAAGGAGAGAGCATGTCGAAGAGGTTCAGAAGCTAGAAGCATGGGAATCGTGGAAACCTGAAGGAAAATCACAGCTTCACCTTCTTCCACTCCGAATCGGCCGATTCTCAGGATAGTACTTCGGCGGGGCGATTTGAAGTGGATGGAAGTGGTGTGTCTGGAAGGAGAGAGCATATCGAAACAGTATGGAAGCTAGAAGACTTAAAACAATGGTAAGATGAAGGAAAATCGGCAGCTTCACCTTCTTCCACTTCCGAATCGGTCGATTCCCGGGATAGTACTTCGGCGAAGATCGGTGAGATGCGAATCGTGAGTGGCGGGCCGGATGATCGAAGTGGTTCTGGTACGATCTGGAAGGCAGCGAATGGCAGAGGTGGCCTGGAGGCTGAAGACGATTTAGGTTCAGTAGAAGGTGCCAGTACTTGAGTGATTTGAATTTGGCGCACTTCTTACCGATGACAAGTGTTCCCGGTTAGAGTCCCAGCACGAAACCTCATAACATTCGGTCCTGTCATGGGAGGGCCTGATTTTTGGGCCAAAAATCGCTAATTTGGGCTGAAATACAGCTAAAAAGTGCTGTTTTACCGGCGATTTTGGTAATTTCTGTGTCTGAAATTGCAAAAAAACGCAAAAATTTGCTCAAAAATTACTTGCCAGAAAAATCGGAGGGGGGTCGGAAAAATCGTCTCGGTCTCGAGGGGGGTCCCTATCCGGGGGGTCTGGCCTAAGTCGGGTGGGGGGCAGACCCCCCAGACCCCCCTGTTACATGTATGCCTGAGGCCTCGATCGAAAGGGTACCATATATGGTACCGTTTCCATATATGGTACCGGTACCATGTATGGTACCACCTGAGGCCTCGATCGAAAGGGTACCATATATGGTACCGTTTCCATATATGGTACCGTTTCCATATATGGTACCGTTTCCATATATGGTACCGTTTCCATATATGGTACCGGTACCATATATGGTACCACCTGAGGCCTCGATCGAAAGGGTACCATATATGGTACCGGTACCATATATGGTACCCCTTATGATTTGATCGAAGGGGTACCATATATGGTACCTGTTACCATATATGGTACCGGTTCCATATATGGTACCGTTTCCATATATGGTACCGGTACCATATATGGTACCACCTGAGGCCTCGATCGAAGGGGTACCATATATGGTACCGGTACCATATATGGTACCAGTACCATATAAGGAAGCGGTACCATATATGGTACCACTTGAAGGTGCACCGGTACCATATATGGTACCGTTTCCATATATGTGTACTGATACCATATATGTTGTTATTTCCCTGACTGTACAATACATACAATAGGACTGTGTAGGACTAGTGGATACTGTACAATCTAATGAATAGGGCCTGATCGGATCCGAATTTTCCACCAAACCGGAATAGAACAGGTCTGATCCGTTACTGGACCGGACGGGGGAGCTAGTGGATATACTCCGGGAAATTTTTTAGGACCGATAATTTTATAGGTTATCAGAGATGAAGGAAGGTACGATCATACTGTCGATGAGCACTCAAACCTATGCCATGTCCGCGCGATGGGTAGCTGCATTCACGGAAACATTTCGCAAGTCAGCAATTTGACTTTACACTGATAGCAAGTTTTGATGGCAGTTCAGATTCAAAAACTACCGATTCATCTGGCGTACCGACACGGTTCCCAGTGGGTTGCCGGCCAACGTGATTACAGAGTCGTGGCTGGAATTAGCTCAACTACTGGCTCATCCAAAAACCAAGCTCTTGATAACCCACGCTGGAGGCAGCAGTGTAGCTGAGGCAGTGAGCTCTGGAGTGCCTATGATAAGTAAGCTGAGGAGACTGTCGGTTTCCGATCCGATCCGATCTGATGGGGGGGCGTACGATGTACAGCCCTACGATCAGCCGTACGATGTACAGCCCTACAATAAGTCGCGTCTTGGCCACGGGTAGTTTACGCTATCCCGTGTGTCACGGCGGCCCCGGCATCCGTGAGAGCGGTTGTTTGAGGGTTCAAAACCGGTTGAAGCGACTGGAAGTAGTCGACGTAAAGCCCAATCCAGACCGCCGAAAGCCGGTGATGGCCAGTAGGTAAATGGGAACCGAACCGGCGCTGCCGTTGCGCCTAATGGCAGCAAAGGGGAGGGTTGTTTGTAGACAGGGCTACCCCATTGAAGGGCTCTGAAAAGAGCGAGAGGTGTCCTGAGCTGCCCGAAAGGACAGTGGAACTCATAAACAAAGAACAAACATCAGACCTGCACGGTCGATTTCATGACCCCTGATATCGTTATCTCGAACGTTTGCCCTTCTTTCACTGCCAAGCCACTCTGGCCATGCTGTTGGGCGCCAGGTACTAAGAGAGTGCCTGGCGTGGTGACGTCATGGTGCCTACAGCTCCAAACGGCCACCCGGCGTTCGGACCAAACCGGTATTGGCCTTATTGCTGGTTGCTCAGACGGCTCCTGACGTCATTGATCTTCCCTCCAACGCGGCATGCTTTTTTGGAGCGGTTTTCGGTGCAACGGCAGATCCAGGGCTGTTGGGTCGGTTTTTTTCCTCGGTTTTTTTCGTTTTTTTCCGGAAAAAAAACCGGTTTTTTTCCTAGGGGCTCGGAAAAAAACTAAAATGCGGAAAAAAACTCAAGTAAGTTTTTAAAGGAAATAGGCACAATAACTGGTTAAATTCGCTTCCAACGCTTTGAATTTACGTTAATAGAAGCCTTACAAGCATTTCCATGGCATAACTTAGCTGTTTTTCGCAAAAAATACCGGTACCATTTTCAGGCAACTTTTATTATTGTATTTTTGATGTTTTAAAATCAAATTACTACACTAAAACATGAAATTAGTGCATTTTATAATAAGACTCACGCTATTTCGGTGAATTCTGCAATAAAAAGCTATTGTTAAAAATTTTTTTCTGTCATCTCGGAAAATAACTTTTGGAAAAAAACCGGAAAAAAACAGGAAAAAAACCGGAAAAAAACCGGCTTGAGTTTTTTTCCGGAAAACAAACAGCCCTGGGCAGATCCAGTTGGTTCCCATTTTACCTACTCTCTGTAACCAGTTTTCGGTAGCCTGGGTGGAGCTTTATGCCGACAACAAACTCTTTTCGGCAAGAAACTTGCCCCGCCGAGTGGATGAGCGCACGACGTCGCGCACAGTGGCCATGCGGCTCGAACCACTACACCAACTGTGCCGGCGCTGAGGAGACTGTTAGCAATTAGTTTTATTCTGGACAGACATGATTTCAGCCATTCCTCTGTTCAACGACCACCAAAACAAAGCCTCCATTCTGGCAGACAAAGGACTGGCTCTCCTACTGCAGAAACATGAACTGACGCCAGAAAATCTAATTTACGCAGTGCAGCAGATTTTGAGCAAGCGGAGGTAAAAGGTTTTTGGGTTTTGAGAAATGTCATAGTAATGTTCAGTTTTAGTTACAAGTCTCGCGCAGAACAGTACGCCTCTTTCTTCGAGACTGAGAGTGCAATTTTCTCCAAGCAGTACATGTGGTGGGTGCGTTATGCTATCAGACAGGGCAGCCGAATTCTCAGTTTACACCCGAAGGGCAAAGACCAGTTCATCCTTACCTACTACCACTTTGACTTGCTCCTTCTAGCTGTTTCTGTCTCTTTCCTCATGTGAAACTATGGATTTTGAATTTCAATTAAATCGCAATTAAAATGGTTCCTATTCTGGCTAATCACACTTAGGTCGAAATCTTTCCTCATTCAGCTTCTACTTGCTTGCTTAACCGATGTGTAACTTGGCTCGGGATCGTAAACCAAGTGATCCATTCCTTGTGCGATCGGTTTAGTGTCTGGAGATGGGAAGCACAGAATAGGAGCCTCATCTGGACTGGGATGCCATGCCTACCAAATTCAAACTTTGAATTTGATATGGTATGGTATAGTACTAGCTAATTCAGTTTGAATTTGGTTGGTATGAATTTGGTACAGTAGTGGTAGTTTGTTGTGATAATGTCATAGAAGCCTTTCTTGAGTTTTTCGAATCAAAACATGCAGAAAGGATTGGGAATATACTTTGACGCATTTGAAAAGTGTTATAAATATAGCCAACAAGCTAGTACTAAAATGAAAAGGCCTTACCAAAATCATAATTATAGTACTAAAATTATCTGGTAAAGGCGTTTGATTTTGTTATGGCATAGTATAGTATGGAAGGAGCTGTTTTGAATTTGGTTTGATGTGGTATGGTACCAGTGCTGGACAGCAGGCAGATAAAGCTATAACTCTTTCCAACAAACCGCAAAATTCATCAATGGTTCGTTTTTGCCTGATGAATTGTTTTTGACGAATAGTTCTTCACGTTTTACGATCATACTTCATCAAAAGATGATGAACTGAAGAAATTATTTAAATAAATTGAGGAGCAATAAAGAAATTGATCATCATCGTGAAGTTATTGGTTCATCACTTATGAACTATTTCTGGCCAAAACCATTCCAACCAATTTCCTGGTCAGCGCGACGGCTTCGTATCGACGTTTCTAGCGCCTCCTTGAGCGACGCCATAGCTGTCTTTCTTAAACAACCGCAGTCTCAAACTTTAGCAACACTTTTTTTAGCTCCGCCGAAAAAGAAGCGCACCGACGCATAAATAACTGGGCGCGGCCATGACAGTTCATCGGTAACTATTCATCATTGAAGTGTAGTATGAAGACATATTCGTCAAATTGAAGTGCTGGACCATTCCAATGGTTCGTCAAGCATTTGAGGAACGATAAAATAATTGATTCATCAGAAAATCTTGCAAAAGTCTTCAAAATGATGAATAGTTGTGGACCATTTCATGATGAATAGTATGATGACTTGATGGCATACTGATAGATCAGTATGGTCTGTTGGTAGGAGATAAGGTGTGTCACTGTAGTGTACCGATGTATAATTCTCTGCACCAAAGTTTCATTTTCTGGGTCTAGTCTAAATACCACCTAGACTCAATCGAACCAGAGATTGACTCGAAATTTGTTGACTGTGTTATTGTAGTGCATCATCTTCCTTCGATGATGATATGCTGTTTTATTTTGTTATTCATTCAGAACTTGAGAATATGTGACATTCAACGCCCATTTTCCGCTGGGAAATTTGTTGTCTCTTTATTACCATTGCTTAGTTATTCATAGCTTTGAAGCTTGAACCTAAATCAATTAAAATCGATGTTTTCACATTGGGAAATTTTTTTGGGTATATAAATGAATAGGCAGACTCAATCGGTTCAGACCTCAGAGACTGTCTCTTAACACCTGTCTAGGAAGAAGCGTCATAAACAAGCCCAGATAATCTTCTGTAACCACAATGTTACGTCCACTTCTGTAAGTTTCGCCATGCTTTTCCATTCTAATAACGTTCACCCACAAATTCAGAAAGCCAAAGAAAGAACGAAAGTTCTCCATAATTCCTGCTCTGCAAAAGACATCTGATCTGGTAACAGCGCCTATCAGAATAGCTGCTCAGCAGTTTCTTCAACTGAACATTGGTGGCACTCCTTACAGAATCCGCATCAGCACCATTCTACACCAAAAGCCCACCACCTTTATCTACCAGTTCATGCAGATGAAGCATAGAGAGCGACTGGAGAACTGTGACGGATATGATGAGAACCGGCAGCAGTACTTCTTTGAGCGGTCGTGTCAGCTGTTCGACCCGATCTACCGCTTTTTTGTGAGCGGTCACTGTCACCGACCATACGGCATGTGCTGGAGTGAGTTCCAAGAAGAATTGAAGTTCTGGAAGCTGGTGCCCATCGAGTGCTACTTCATGCGTTGCTGTTGGCCCACACTGCCCAGCCAACTGCAGTCTGCGCTCCCTCCACCGAACCCTCTTTATCAACAAAACTTCAATTTCGATGTCAGGTACCGCAACATCAGAGAATCTGTCTGGAACCTATTGGAGGAACCAGCCACATCGATGTCAGCGCGCTTGGTCAACATCATGTCACTGCTAACGATCCTCATATCAAATATGGGTCTGGTGCTGTCAACGATGCCTGACTTCCAGCAGAAGGTAGAAGGGGAAACCCGACCACACAGGTCGCTGGAACAGTTAGAGATTGGCTGTGTGCTCTGGTTCAGCTTCGAGTACCTGACCAAGCTTGCTGTTGCCTGCAATCGCAAGGGTTTTGTTCTGAAGCCCATGAACCTGGTGGATTTGGCCGCCATTCTGCCCTTCTACCTGGAGTCACTGGTGTCGGCTGCCGGGCTAGGTGCTGAGCAGTTGCGGAGCTTCAAAAGCGCACTTGTAGGCATTCGCATCTTGAAGGCCGTACGGATTGTTCGTGTCTTCAAGTTTGGCAGGTACAGTGTTGGGATGCAACTGTTCGCCAGGACACTCTATGTGACAATGCAACAGATGAGCATGTTCGGTATAGTTGTGGCGGTGGGCACGTTCTTCTTCTCAACCCTCATCTACTATGCTGAGAAAGACGACCCCAACAGTCGCTTCTACTCAATACCTGCTGCTATCTGGTGGGCAGTTCAGACAGTTTCTTCAGAAGGATATGGCGACATTCTGCCGGCTACTTTAGGTAAGACAAAATCCCCCACAAGGTTCAGATGTAAATGCACATTCACGTTTCAGTGGGAAAGATAGTGGCAGCAGCGGCGTCCTTGTCTGGCATTCTGGTGCTGGCCCTGCCCATTTCAATCGTCACCAACACCTACCTGAATCTGTCGAGTCAAGAGGAAAATCAACGCAGAGAGGCGCCGCAGCAACCTCCTTCCACCAATGCCACCCCCGAGCGCAGCCCTAAGGGTTTCCTAAAGCGAAAGAAGATTTGGTTGGATAACTTGAGAGCCAAGAAGGAATTGAGTAACATTCGAAGTATGCTGGCCGCCGCACGCCAACAGGACGCAAACGGTTCATGACCGCTTTCTGCAGTCTATTTTATGGACACGTGTACTGTATGTGTGTATGTATGGTGATGTGATGTGTGTATGCTTATTCATTCTATATTTTCGGATTTCCTGGAATACATTGAAATAGATTAGAATCTCTCGACTAGTCTGTGAAACCAACTTGTTTATCGACTCGCTTACAGAATACATCAATTAGTAAATGAAGGGTTACTTCTGATAAGAATCAAATGTGACAACTATTTAGGAAGACGAAATAACATACAACTATTTTGCCGTTTGCCTGCTCAGCCCAACCATAGACTAGCTTAAAGCAAGCTTTTACTTCTACATGCAGCGTGTGCAGGTATGATGCAAACTGCAAATAAATTTTGATATGTTGACATAGATACACAGGGTGTGCCAAAAAAAAACAACCCAGCAGATTTTTCGCTGCAGCAACCGCAAATCTCAACCGATTTGAATGAATCCTTTTTTAAATGAAAGATAAATAAATTCTTGAAAGATTGATGCAACGTTTATTAATGTACTCTGCTTAGTTCCTGAGATATTCACTCTCAAAATCAAAACTGTGATTTTGGCAGTGAACAAGAGGGAATTTTTCTTTTTCCGCTGCACTTCGAAATAAAAGGGATTCCTGCTACTGCTAAGGGCTCTGGAGGCTTTACAAGTGACACAGAAACTCGGTTCACTTCAACACCAAAGTATCATTAGCCCCCAGCAGTAGGAATCTGCTTTATTATGAAGTGCAACGGAATCGCTCTTGTTCTTTGCCAAAATCTGTTTCGATTTTGAGGGCAAATATCTCAAGAACTAAGCAGTGAATCGCAATAAAAATTGCACCAATCTTTGAAAATTTATCAATCTTTCATTCAAAAAAGGATTCATTCAAATCGGTTAAGATTCATGGTTGCAAAAGTAAAAAATCTGCTGGGTTGTGTTTATCACTCTTGTTCACTGCCAAAATCTCTGTTTTGAATTTGAGGGCAAATATCTCAGGAACTAAGCAGGCCATCTTAATAAGCGATTCATCAGGCTTTCAAGAATTTATTTATCTTTTATTTAAAAAAAGATTCATTCAAATCGGTTGCGATTTGCGGTTGCTACAGCAAAAAATCTGCTGGGTTGTTTTTTTTTGGCACACCCTGTATTTGACAGGTGGTTCCAAGATTAATAATCCAGAGTAGAACTTATTCTGTGCTTAGTCAACCTGCTTGATATTTTTTCAACAAAGCGCTAGGTATCTTCAGCCGTAAACCAACCCCTGATTTCCCAAGTGAAGGAAAATAAAACTGGATGTAATTCAATTTTAATTCTGGGACTTAATAAGGTTAAACTTTATGAGTGCAGTTAATGTGGCTTCAGAGGAATCGTTTCAAAGCTCCTGTAATCCTTCTTTAGTACTGTTGCCTGTGGTCATAGTCAAGAATCCCAAAATGCTAGGTCCAGTCCTGTAAGTTTGGAATGTTGGATGAAACTTCTATATGCTTACTACCTTACAGAATGCCGAAATCGAGTGTGTGGACAAAGAATGTTCGTAGATATTCGGCCATTCCAGCCATTCAAGACATGGCGCTGGTTTGCAGACTACCGGTCATTATTCCAAGTGAAGTGTACCTGCAATTTAATATAGGGGGCACTCCTTACCGAATTCGCACAAAGACTGTGCTTAAGCAAAATCCAGCCACTCTCTTGTACCAGTTCATGCAGATGAAGCATGAACAACGATTGGAGCACTGTGACGGATATGACGAGAACAGGCAGCAGTACTTCTTCGAGCGGTCATGTCAATTGTTTGACCCTATCTACCGGCTTTTTGTGAGTGGTCACTGTCATAGACCCTATGGCGTCTGTTGGAGTGAGTTCCACCAAGAACTGAAGTTCTGGAAGTTGGTGCCAATCGAGAAATACTTCATGCGTTGCTGTTGGCCCACACTGCCCAGTCACCTCACACCACTGCTGCCGCCTCCAAACCCACGTTACCAGCAAAACTTCAGTCCGAGTGTCAAGTACCACAAGTTCAGAAGATCTGTGTGGAATCTAATGGACGAACCAGAAACGTCCATGTCAGCGCGCCTCATCAACATCCTGTCGCTGCTGGTGGTTCTGATCTCAAACACCGGTCTCATCCTTTCCTCAATGCCCGAATTCCAGCAGAGGGTCGAAGAGGAAGCTCGACCGCACAAGTCCTTGGAACAGCTGGAGGTGGGCTGTGTGGTCTGGTTCAGCTTCGAGTACCTGACCAAACTTGCAGTTGCTTGCAATCGCAAGGGTTTTGTTCTGAAGCCCATGAACCTGGTGGATTTGGCCGCCATTCTGCCGTTCTACTTGGAGTCAGCAGTGTCTGCAACGGGACTGGGTGCCAATGAGTTGGGCAGACTGAAGAGCGCTCTGTTAGGACTGCGCATTCTAAGAGCAGTCAGAATAATCAGAGTGTTCAAGTTCGGACGGTACAGCACCGGAATGCAGTTGTTCGCGCGCACACTCAGCTTGACCTTGCCGCAGCTGAGCACGCTGGGCGTGGTGGTGCTGGTTGGCACCTTTTTCTTCTCAACTATCATGTACAATATCGAGCGAGACCAGCCGAACAGCAGATTTTACTCAATTCCTGCTACTGTCTGGTGGTGCATTCAGACTGTGTCCTCAGCTGGCTACGGAGACATGCTACCCACTACTATCCGTAAGATATTATAGCCATGTCTTACGATTTGCAATTTTGAGCGGAGGTTGAGTATTTCAGCAGGCAAAGTGGTGGCAGCGGCAGCAGTTCTCTCTGGCATTATGGTGCTGGTGCTGCCGATATCGATTGTGGCCAACACCTACATGAACCTGTCGATGGAAGAAGAGGAACGGAGAAGAAAGATCCCCAAACAACCCCCTTCTACTAATGCCACGCCAGAACGCAGTCCCACCGGATTCCTGAAAAGAAAGAAAATCTGGCTGGATAACCTGAGATCCAAGAAAGAGCTGTCCAGTGTGCGATCAATGCTGGCTTCCACTCATATTGAACATTCTAGCAAGGTTAAGGCAGACTAGTCACTCAACTGCCGTTCAACTCGGCGGGCTTTACTTTAGCTTATACTTACAACCAAACCAAATCTAATTTTCGACAATGTAAAATCAAATACCAAATTTAGTAGTACAACCTCATTCAGTCAGCATTCCACTGCAGGTGGCTGTTAAAATTATTAACGTGCATTTCGTGAGAAAGTCAGCTTAGCTTTCGTGAGAAACTCAGCTTTAGGGGGCGTCCATAAACGACGTCGTTCCAGAGGGGGAGGGGGGTAGCAAAAACGACGTCGCTTTTTTCGCTTCAGGCCCGCAACCCCCTCCCCTTCGGCGGATGACGTGTTACATGTACGCTAATTGTGCTTGCCAATATTTAAAAAAGGCGCTTTGAATTTATTTAAAATATATTTAAAGTTTTAAGAGGAAAGGAAACGCGTGACAAATCCTTGAATTTAGAGTTTCCACGGTTTAGGGTGACATCAATTGTGTTGTATTCACTCACAGGCTATCTGTTTGTGCTTCCAGTGTATGCTTATTACGATTGAATCTGAATGCCACTAGACTTCTTCTGGAAATGAACATTTGACTAAATTTTTTGCAGGAAAGTGCATAACTCTTGCCTGTCGAAAACATACATACTGTGCAAATAGTATACTACCACCAGCTCAAAATTATTATCCCTTCTGAAAAGACTGAAATATTTTTGATTTGTTCGGGAAGAATACAACCCGGTTTATCTCAAAACCACTCATTTAACGTGATTTAGGGAGTTCAGTTTAAGAGGTTAGCACATAATTAAAAGTGTTTGAGTAGCTCTAACTGTGAATGACTCTAAAAGATATCGCAAACTTTTTTCAGAAATTTAAAACATGAATAACTCAAAACGGGGCTGAGTCCAGAAAAAGTGAAAACACCAGCGTGTAGCCAACGACCAGCTCTATCTTCCCTGAAACTATGGCAATCAGAACTCCACTGGGTATAATTTCGACCCAGTGGATTTTACTGCTATTTCTCACCAGAAAACCCAGATGCTTTTCAAGATGTACACTGTACTAGAAACGATCTACCAACTGCTTGGTAGAACCCAACCGGACCACGGAAAACAGAGCTCCAACAAAGCTATGAGAACGGTAATTTTTTGCTTTGTTTTCGATGATTTCGCTTGTTATATTTAAACAGTGTGCTCAATGCCTCATGTCTATCACTGACCATCAAGGCAATGCATTGAAACCTGGAGTGACTGTCGAGAAATCCAGGTAATGGTTGACCAGTCAGTCTATGAAGAAGAACAACTGCGCTTCCATAAGCAAATGTAAGCAAGTGGAAAAAAACCGAAAAAACACACCTCACATTCCTGCCTCAGCCAGATGAAAATAGGTTGCTCCTCCACTCTCGACACCCAGCATTTGCCACAAAATGGCAAGGCTGCTTATATCGAAGAAGAGATAGAAAGGTATCGACATGAGAGCCAAATAAAACCCAACCAAGCTTGTTGTACATGTATGTGTGAATACTGTTTGAACTCCAAAACTATGTTTGCGGTAGAAATGGCATTGCACAAACATGTGCATTACATGATACTGCTAATACAGGACCGACGGATGGTGAGGTGGATGGACAGTTAGGCAGATGGACAGATGGATGGTTCGGTGGATTGGTGGTTGGCCAGGTGGACAGACGGTCAAGCGGGAGACAAGCGAGTGGGGCAGACGGACAGACAGCTGGATGGTTGGGCAGACTGTTGGTCAGGCAGATGAACAGTTGGTCAGTCGGCAGACGGGTGGATGGTTGAATGGACATTAGGCGGATGGGCGGGCCGATTTGTGAACTGGGCACACGGACCAAAGTTTTCCTTTTTCTAGTGTTGGTAAAGAGATTTAAAAATTCGCAGAATCATTGAATAGGGTGTCCAACTCGCGTGAAAAGCATGACTTTTTCTAAAGACGATACTAGCAATACGTTTTTTATTAAAAATTAAGCTAGAATAATCAAATCACAGACAGGTAGCGCTCAGTCAGAGAGCATGCGGTCCTTACAGCGCTTTCCATGGGCGCTTATTTAGATTAGAATTAGAATAGAAAGCACAGTACTAAATTAAATAAATATGCGAACATGGGCGCCTTAAAGGAAAAACCCATTACAAAATTAGGTGATGAATAGTAATGTGAATACCTACAAATTACCGCTTATTACAAACAACGATTAAGCACGTACAAGTAAATACAGTGTTGGCCATTAAAAAGATCGCTAGGCCTATTTTCAAGTTTTCCAACTAAGTTAAAATGGCCGCCATACCGTCAATTTTCAACTGAAACAAAAGAGCTTTCTCACGATTATTTGTGCTTTTGCCAAGAACTAGCCTGCTAGCCTTCTGTCGCCCTTAGTTATGCCCTTGTGAAATGAACTGATATGAAGTTTTAGACATCAATTTAGGTGTTCATTGTGTTACCTTAGTTGACTCGATTGTAGTTAACGACCCCGCTAGTTCGCATAACCCTGCTTTTTGTGTAGGGGATAACACCCTCATTTTCGATAATGTTAATTTTTCACCTTTCACTGAAAGTAAAAATCCCGCATATTTAAACCAGTTATGCTAGAAAGCTGACCGTTCAACTTTTAAGTTCGTTTAGATTCACTAACCTGCAAAACAAACTTTCTTACAAATTACAATAGTCGTGCCAAAAAATCATTTGATTCAGTTAAAATTAAAAGCAATGACGGCCATTTGATTGAACTTGTTCGAAAAAAGGCCAGGTGGTCTTTTTTATAGCCAACACTGTAGATCGACATTGGATTGTGCGATAAAGAAGATTTAAAACCCAAGAAACGTCCTATGCAGTGAAAATGTCGGCTAAATCACAACAGAAATGAAAATGTAGGTGTATAATGTGCGCCGCCCTCACCCTACAGCGCAGAGGGAGATACAGCTTCTTTCTCAATTCCGGTCTGCACACAATCATTTGGGTGTTGAAGCTATGGTACTAGGCTTCACTTCATTCATGCTTTTGCCCCTCAAAAAAGCAATCAGATGATCTCTAACAGAGTCGTACTTAGCCGCGTAAACCACTATATTCAGCGAGCAATTCAGGGCTGCGCCACAGTCACTAATCGGTTCTAACAGTTGTATAACTGCAGCACTGACTCCTGAGAAATGCAATACCATGAAGAGTATGACGGGGGCCAGAAAAAGTATGCTGTAGCAACTCAGAACAGTGCTGATTGTTCTGGTCACTTTGAATTGAACTGCCGTTCCAGCGCTCTGTTCTTAGCGAGAGAACTGCGATAGCCCTGCACTGCCCGCCGCATTAAGATCATGGAACCAAGGTAAAAGAACAAAATAGCTGCTCCTACCAAAAGCAGAAAGACAGTAAGCACTGCTAGAAAATCCTGCGAGTTACTGAGGCCGGTACTGCAGAAGGGCAGATGGCTTGTTTTGAGGTCGGCCGCAAAGAAACCTGCCACTGCAAATGCCGAGCCTGTCAACAGACTGAGCTTGACCGAGCGCTGAGCATAGAGCTTGTGCTTTTTGTGTCGATAGGCTACTTGGTCCCAGAAAACGTCAAATCGATCTTTGGCGATCGCCAGGGTCATTATCTGACCGCCGATAATGCAGACCAAGACTGGACTGCCAAGACTGAGGCACTCAAACTTGGTGAGACTGCCAATCAGCCCAACATTCTCCGACAGCACTCCAGTGATGAAGATTAAGGTAAATAGTCCTGCAACATACATCACCTATTGAACTGACTCCTGGGTAAAAACATACCTGAACCCATGTCAAAGAGAGCCAAACCGGCTATGAGACGGAGACATACTTTGTGGCGCAGTGAAATGTACTTTACAAAAGTACATAGCACTAGTGCGTTTCCTACGAACGCTAGACTGTAAAGAAATATGTTGATGGTTAACCCAATTTGTCGAACGATTTTTTCTTCAAAATCGGACAGGTTTGGCATCTTACAGCACAGCCGGTGGCTATCGTCAGAGCACTGCTCAGTGGTTTAATTAAAGATCTGTTTGTCACGCGAAAGAGAAAAGGATTCTTGTTCTTCCTTGGGCAGAAACGCGATTCAGGGTTTCCTAATGAGTCAAACCAAAATAGCAACTATATAGCGCAGTCCATACTTCATATGGAGTGGATGGATGAATAGTCCGGGCGTGGCCGTCGTAGCCCCTGCGACAGGCCACACTGCGGGCCCATCAGGTACACCCACATCCTGCCCTTCCTTTGCTGCCTTCGCTCCATGGTGGGGGCATTTTGACATAGAATCGATCCATAGAACA
Organism: Sabatieria punctata; assembly: GCA_030248155.1. NCBI lineage: Eukaryota > Metazoa > Nematoda > Chromadorea > Araeolaimida > Comesomatidae > Sabatieria > Sabatieria punctata. The sequence goes on along the minus strand of JASANB010000608.1, from coordinate 55,901 downwards.
GAAAACAACTGGCGTTAGTAAGCCATAAGCGCAAGACAAGATGCAGACGACTCAGACGCATTCAGCAGTGCCGCGGCGATTGCCTTTGCGCGGGGTGGGTTTGTTGGCTCGTTGGGGTTTGGAGCTAAAGTTGATATCCTATTCTTTACATCTTGGATACTGACACCACTAAACCCACGTTATTCATATATTCCCTATTGTGATAGGGAATAGTTTGCAGAGATGGTACTTTTGCCCATTTTCGGACCCCGATAACGGCCTGTAATAATTTCCTGCCCCTCTCCCTAATTACGTAATAATTTGGCTACCCCCCCCCCGAAATTTCAATTTTTGAAGAGTTAGAGCCAAAATTTTTGCGTTCAATTCTAAGTAAAATGACGTTTTTTTTAAAAAATGACGTCTAAAAATAACATCTGTATATAGTAAAAATTGATAATTTTCTTAGTTTTCGTTTTTGATGAGCTACAACTACCATACATGTAACAGGGGGGTCTGGGGGGGTCTGCCCCTCACCCGACTTAGGCCAGACCCCCCGGATGGGACCCCCCCCCCCCCGTGATGATTTTCCTTACCCCCCCCCCCCCCCCCGAGACGATTGTCCCGACCCCCCCTCCGATTTTATGGCAAGTAAATTTTTGAGCAAATTTTTGCAATTTTTTACAATTTCAGACACAAAAATTGCCAAAATCGCCTGCAAAACAGCACTTTTTAGCTGTATTTCAACCCAAATTAGCGATTTTTGGCGATTTTTAGCCCGAAAATTGCGATTTTTTTATTTTTGAGCGTTTTTTAGTGCCCTACCCCCTCCCAAAATTTTGGCTCAGACCCCTCCGGTCGGCGCCAGACCCCCCCCCCCAACCCCCCTCCCCCATAGGCGGATGACCTGTTACATGCATGACAACTACGTACTGTACACATACGTAAGTCTGAGCTGTACATAGAAAGCCATCATTCGATGGCTTTTTGCTACAGATGAAACCAAAAATACATATTAAAAGGCATTTGTAGCATAAATAGACAGTTTTAGTACCTACGTAGCCTAATAATTCATTCGTTTCTCTTATTTTTGACAGCTTTTTTTCTTCCTACTTGTACGTACTTCCTCCGCAAGCGGGGTGCTCCCACCCAAAACCCTCCTGAATACGCCACTGCAGTTCACTAGCAAAGTAAAAAAGTGTACAAAGGTTTCAAAATTTGAAATCGTTCGATATCAATGAATCTGAATCAATGCTACTGTCATGTATCTTATTGGCCTGTGTTCTGAGATGTAACCTACGTACTGTAGTGCGGCTTTGAGATAGTTTTGACACAGCGATAGCTATGCCGGTTTAATGGGCGCACCGACTACAGCGCTCTAGGAGTGAGCGGCTGGCCGTGAGAACGATCAATATGGCTCAACAGCTAATTTATCTATAATAGTCTTGCTCAGCTGATGCACAGGTGTCGGCCAATAGACTCCGAGCAACGGGCCACAAGGGTAAGAGCGTGCGGGCAAATGCCAGCCACCGTAAGACAGGACAACTACTAAATACGTGATGCTTTAGCTATGTCTTTCTCCCTATAGGGGTCTAATCTGCTCTCGCTTTACTTGCCGGGCTCGGTCGGGTCCGGTCGTGAGGAGTTGTCGATGGGCGTCGGTGACGAGGCCCACCGGGGCCGTGTCCGTCCGTAGCGATAGGATGCAGAGGTATAACAAAGCTTGAGCGCAACCGAACAACTTTAGAGACAGTGACCGAGGCCCTCTGCTTATAGAGCGCGCCCTTCCTTCCTAGGAAGAAGAGTTTTTCTGCTGCCTTCCGAGTTGCCTTTGCTCGAATCCGCCTACCTATGCCACTTTTAGACTACGCTTAATCATAGGAGGGATGGATATTTTTCCGAAAAAAACCGCGACCCGTTTTTTTTTCAGTTTTTTTTCGGTTTTTTTTCCAAAATCGCGAAAAAGCTCCTGCGCAAATTCTGAGTATTTTAGCCTGGTTTTATGATTCCTAACGCTTTCTAGCACCTTACTGAGTCTTTTCAGAACAGAAATACCGGTCTTACATATGTAGATATACATAAATCACGAAACAGGCATGAAACAGTCCCTGACAGACTCCATCAATAAACGATATATTGTGTGCAAATTTTCGTACAGCAGTTTGCCTTTTTGTCTTAGATTGCCAAATTTGGTTTTTTTCTGTTGTCTTTCTAAGAGTTTTGAGTCAGTCTAACCTATTATACATCTTAAAAGTCCATTTTATTAACTGAAAAATGACATAAATTAGCTATTTAGCTTGAGTTTTTTCCGCGATTTATGTTTTTTCCGACCCTTAGGAAAAAAACCGGTTTTTTTCGGAAAAAACACACCTCACATCCCTGAATCATAGCATGCACCAAACATAGGAATATATGAATACACATCAAAGCATTAATCAGATTCATTTGGTGTTATTATAACATAAGTCATTGGTATTCTATGAAAACGTATCCCAACCATACATGACACTATTGAACCAGATTTCGAGTCAGACACCCGAAACCGGATCAGGTGGTGAGGAGAGGTGATCATCATTTTCGCCATGTCTGAATAAATACTGGTGGAGTAGGTTATTGGTTTTCTGTTGCTCTAATTGCAACTGTTTCAGTCTCTGAATTATTTCTGCCACTGTTTCCGTGTTCCATTCCAAATCTACCAAACTAGCCTCTTCAGTGGCTGTGATAGCACGCGATTTCATCAAATCCACAATCTGTTCGGTCTGTTTTCTGCGAGCCAGGTCGTCCCACACTTCTCTGAATGTCCTCCCGGTTTTGGTGTTTTTCTTGCACGCATAAATCAGTTGTTTTACAGTATACACCAAGGCGTGCAACACCCCAATTACCGTAATACCAAGGTAGAAGTCGCACGCACCTCCTGAAATCCAAGCACGATATACATTCGGCTACTAAATAAATCAGTGTTGTGTCGAACGAAAATTTTCCGAATTTATAATAGTTAGTAAAAGTTTGTTAAAACTTTTCAAATTTGAATTTAGCAAGTAAACGTTAGTAACTAAATTCCATTTCTGAGTTTAATCAATTAGTAAAAAAATGTCGAGTTACTTAGTTATGAGCGGGGGGCCGACCACAGCAAATCCCAAAATATGATGGGCGCCATCAAGCTCAGCGCACGTACCGACAGTGTGCCTTAACCGATCCGGGCGTTACCCACCGTTCGATAGGTCTTTGCATTGGCTTTCAAATGAGCTACACAACGCCGTCATGCAACAATGTTTGCGCGCGAAGTTCAAATTTTAGTGACTCTGCTCTGTTGTTTGATTTTCTACCTAAACGGGAAACGTTGCCATTTTTGCAGTTTTAACCGTAGGCCAATGCGCCAAGCGCAAAACGACGCAGTGTGACGAAATCTACAGTTTCCATGCATCGCCATCGTACTACGCCTTGCGGCGCCAACACTAAATGTCTGAGAGTGCAGCGGTCGAATTTGGCCGTTTTTGCCACTGATTCCTGAGTAGTTTTCAGGCCATAGTTCACTTCGAGGTTGACAGATTTAGCTGACTCATCCACGAAAACACTCGTAAATGAACGCAGAATGCTAATAACACAACCTGGGCGCTCAACAATGCAAGCAATCCACTGTGGGACCTCCAGTATCAGAATTACCCGACTATCGGGAAAAAGTATGTCAGAAAGAAGATCGATTTTCTCGCTATCGAAAATCAAATTTGCATATCTGCTGAATACCATTTTTAGAGCACATCAAGAGTTTTCATTTGGTGTATTACATGCCCTTGTAGGATATCGGCAATATGGTGTTCATTTGCGATTTTTCTTTTTTGTATGATATCAGAGCTGGATTTTTGACAGTTTTTGGTCTGTTTCTTGCGCAAAAATGATCGCATCGAGTCCGTTCTGCTATAAAACGAATCGCCACGGTCCGCTACGTCTTTTGGTGGATAGCTTATTTGGTTGGATTGGTCCGCGCGTTTTATAGTTATAGTGCAAAATCATCCGAAATTCATGACAAATCTGCTTTTTTATTCAACTAAATGCATCAATGCTACCATAGTCGGGCAGACCCCTCAGACCCCCTGTTACATGTATGATGGCTTCTGTAAAGATGGAACAAAAATTACATTACACATTGGTGCCTTTGTCCTAATTTTAAGGAACATTTAACAGATAAAGGCAATTTTTGCTCATGCAGCAGCAACAGGAGACTAAACGAACCGAGTTGCAGCTCAATAAACATGCCAGATGATTGCGGTTCGGTTGCTGTAACGTTTCTGTCGTTTCAACTAGACTTATGGTAGTATTGATTGATGCATTTAGTTGATTAAAAAGGCAGATTTGTCATGAATTTCGGATGATTTTGTTTGAACTATGGCCTGAAAACTAGCCAGGAATCAGTGGCAAAAACGATCAAATTCGACCGCTGCACTCTCAGACATCTAGTGATGTACAGCACAAACTATCTACAGTTTTATACACTCATTTTGAAGAACCATCTTGTTTTCCTAAGGGTCGGAAAAAACATAAATCGCGGAAAAAACTCAAGCTAAAAACAGCTAATTTATGACATTTTTCTGTTAAAAATGGACTTTTACGATATATAATAGTCCATACTGACGCAAAACTGTTAGAAAAACAACAGAAAACAACAAATTTCGCATGATAAAACAAAAATGCAAACTGCTATAAGAAAATTTGTACTGGAGATTTCCACTTAGTTTACGCAGTTTACTTAAGTGATATGGGCGGGCAAGGCCGTTTGCCCGACTATACACCCTGCCCAAACAGAACCTGTCAGAACCCTACAATACACAGGATATGTATCTAAAGAAAAACAAACAAAACATAACAAGTTATAAGTTACAAGGAGGCTTTGGTCTTAGCTCTCCGAATACAGAGTGTACGGTAGTCCACAAATAGGTCACATTCGCCATTTTGTCGGCGTTCCCGCAATTCTTTCCGCAAGTCAAAAGCTTTTTTCGCTTGCCACGGCGTAAGATCACAGCCGATGTAAACAGAAGCATACTGAGGTTTTGAAGACAGAACCGTTCTTTTTCGTTGCATTACAGCCTGCTTTGTCAGCCTGCTTAGTATCCCACCCCACTTAATAACCCACTGGGATATTACATGGACCTTTGTTCCGCTTTATATCCCATGGGATATTACTTGGCGGCAATGTTTATGTCAAATTTGTAATGATTTTCTTAACACACGCATACTGTATGTATGATAAAACATTGTTCCGGTTAATATCCCATGCTGTTTCCAGTTAATATCCCATGGCTTTGTCCAGTTAATATCCCTGGGATATTAACAGGCGGCAATGTTTTCACTGAGAAACGTGATTTTCCGTGTTATATCCCCTGGGATACTAAGTGGAAAACTCCGGTATACAGTATAGCGTTATTGATGGAACCCGTAGGCACTGTTTCATGCCTGTTTCGTGATTTATATTTATGTAACACGTGTTTTTCTGGTCTGAAGAGACTGAGGAAGGCGCTAGAAAGCGTTAGAATCATAAAATCAGGCTAGGATACCGAGAACTTGAGCTGGAGTTTTTGTCCGCGATTTAGGAAAAAAACGGAAAAAAAACTGGAAAAAACAGGCCTAGGTTTTTTTCGGAAAAATATCCATCCCTGCATGACTCAAATGATGGTAAGTGATTCAAATGATTATTTTGATTTCAATAATTCTCGATGTGCATGTGTGTTTTTCCTTGATTTTATTTGCTGTGTTTTTGTTTGCTGCAGTCTGTAACTTTGGGCGAGCAAGGTGTTTTTTACATTATACTGTACAATCTGTTAAATAAATAAATAAATAAACATACCCAGTTCCGCCAAAAAACTGGCCCAGCTTTGAGCGTACTGTTCAGTGTAGACCGGAAAGCCAGTATTTCTCAAACTGTACAAAGCGAGTACAGTATCAGAAGTACTCCGCTTACGACCAGTCCACCAAACGCTGGTCTGCAAGCGAAACTCAAATTCGCCCTTTGTACACGGCGGCAGACAGTAGTTTTGTGTGCAGTTCTCTTTCATCCGTCTTTTGGCTCCTTGTCCGAGGCAGGTTCGCTGGCCCTCCAGTGTGCATAAGGGAAGAGAGCTGGTGGCCGCATCGACATAGCCAATTGGCGCGCACCGGCATTGCTCTGCAAAACTCTCAGCGGCGCACCTCCGCTCGCACTGGAACTTTGTTTCCTTCCTTTGACCGCATTTATAGGTGCTGAAGGTAGACGAAAATCAGAATTTAGATCAGGGGCCGGGGGACCCGGTAATTGCGCATGCGCTTTATTGCAGCTATTCAATGTGCCTTTGACAGTGAGAGAGACTAAGCCATAGACAGATCGCTCCTTTTATAGCTTACTTCTCCGACTATGGCTACGATGTCCCATTGATGGCTGTTCAACGCCTACTTGGCAATACATGGCTACTTAGCCCTCTATTTCTATGGCTAACACTCTTCAACAGCATAACCAACTATGGCTACATAGCTTCTGAAGAAGTACAGAAGCTAGAAGAGTGGGAATCGTGGAAAGCTGCAGGAAAATCGGCAGCTTCGCCTTCTTTGACTCCAAATCGGCCGATTGTCGGGATAATACTTCGGCGGGACGATTTGAAGTGGATCGAAGTGGTGTGCTTGGAAGGAGAGAGCATGTCGAAGAAGTACAGAAGCTATAAGAGTGGGAATAGTGGAAAGCCAAAGGAAAATCGGCAGCTTCACCTTCTCCCACTCCGAATCGGCCGATTCTTGGGATAGTAATTTGTCAGTGGCAAACTGGATGATCGAAGTGGTTCTGCTACCATCTGAAAGGCAGCGAACGGCGGAGGTGGCTTGAAGGCTGAAGACGATTTAGATTCAGAAGGTGCCAGTACTTCAGTGATTTTAATTTCGCGCACTTTCTTACCGATGACAAGTTTTCCCGGGTTAGGGTCTCAGCATGAAAACTCATAACATTCGGTCCTGTCACGCAAGGGCCTGATTGCCGTTGTAGAAAATCACTAAAAATGATGTGTGGTGGTGAATGCCATGCCTGCTCAGAAATTAGGTTGCGCTGCAATAAAGCAATAAAGCGCATGCGCATGCGCAATTAGAGACTGGAAATTCCCGACCCGTGTAGCGTTTATTGATGGAGCCTGTCAGGGACTGTTTCATGCCTGTTTCGTGATTTATATCTCCGTAGCACGTATATTTCTGTTCTGAAAAGACTCAGGAAGGCGCTAGAAACCATTAGGAATCATAAAACCAGGCTAGGATACTCAGAACTTGAGCTGGAGTTTTTTCCGCGATTTTTTAGGAAAAAGATGAAAAAACGGAAAAAAACTGAAAAAAACAGGCCGAGGTTTTTTCGGAAAAATATCAATCCCTGCTTGGTCAGTTGGTCAAGATTTGCAGAACAAGAAATATTATCATCTTAGGGACACTCTGTACATACCAGGGATGGATATTTTTCTGAAAAAACCTTGGACTGTTTTTCCAGTTTTTTGGTTTTTTTTTCCAAAATCGCGGAAAAACTGCAGCCCAAGTTCTGAGTATCCTAGCCTGGTTTTGTGATTCGTAACGCTTTCTAGCGACTTCCTGAGTATTTTCAGAACATAAATATGGGTCTTACATAGATATAAATCACGAAACAGGCATGAAACAGTCCCTGACAGGCGCCATCAATAAACGCTATATGCAAATATTCTTACAGCAGTTTGCCTTTTTGTTTTAGATTGCCAAATTTAGCATTTTCTGCAATTTTTCTAACAGTTTTGACCCAGTCTAGCCTATTATACATCTCAAAAGTCCATTATTTAATAGAAAAATGAGAAAAATTAGCTATTTTTAGCTTGAGTTTTTTCAAAAAAAATTTATGTTAAACACCAGAAAAAACACACCTCACATCCCTGGTACATACGCACCTCTTAGGCAGGTTTTTGTAGACAGCAGTGGTACGAAGATCGTAAGCAGTTCTGGAGCCAACAGTCACAGATATTCCGTTAGTAATCCTTTCTCTTCGTTCCAACATAAATTCTATCTCCTCACCATCCTTAATAAGCTTGTCAGGCATCACTTCACCAAGCTGCGCGTAGGTATAACCATAGGACCGGTTTAAATAGCGGTCTCTTGACGTCAAATCCATAGTTATAACGGTGAAGCTCGGAGTTGAATTGAGAGGTAATTCAAACAGAATGCGCGCTGAATTATCGTCATAGCCGTGCCGGATCCAGCGCAAGTACAGTGCACTTCGCCAAACATGTATGCCAAGCAGCTTCTTAAGCTGAATATCAAATTTGATCACCAGATCTCTCTGACTGACATTGATCGACCGCGCATGTGCCTCGATTTCGCTTGCAAGCCATGTAAACTGACGGTCAAACCTGTTGCTAAATCGGGATTGGGCATCCAGCAGCATACGCCGCCACTTAAGGACCGCCACTGTTAGTAGGTAATTCCAGTCGGAGCTAAGAAAGGACTCACTGGAATTCAGAGTTTGCAGGCTCTCACGCAACTCCTGCTCGGTCGAAACAAACGAATGATTCATTTGTTCATCGTATACAAATGGCAGAACGACTTGTGTAAACAGAAAGAAGGATGGCACGGTAGTCAGATCGTCGTTTGACCCAAGCTCAACCGAAGTGACCGTTTGACCCTCCGAGTACTGACTTATTAGGTCGAAGACATTTTTGACGGTCAGAGCGCCAAAACTGACAATAACCACATACCAAATAATGACTTCTGGCAGTCGTTGGGTGGCGGCAATGAAACCGAATCCGGAAATTGGCGTATATTGGAAGAATTTGTTAGTCTGAAGCCAGCTGTACCGGGAACGTTTAGACAGCGGCGACTCTGTCATATTGTTTGTGCGCTACAAAACTACACTACCTATGCGCGGTTTTATTCAATCAAACAGGTTTGGTTTCCAAATCGATGACATTTGGTGTTTGCGTAGTATGCAACTTGACTCTGTGCATCCAGTCAATTTTACAAATATTCTAGCCCAATCAGATCGAGTCTTGATCTTCTGGCCTAATCAGACCTAAAATTGAAACTTTGGCCTATTTTCTTTGCTCAAAAGTCCAGGGTTGACTCTGACTGTGCATAATGTGATTTTATTTTTTCTATGGCAGCTATTTTCAGACTAGCTATTCACATGTTGCACAGTTACTGTTTCTGCTGGCCTTCATCTGCTACATTCAACGTTATCGTGCAGGGACCACAAGCCATTCCAAACAGACGCACCCAACGCGGCCGCCGCCATTTTGAGAGGCGCCCGCCATCTTGACTCTCTTTTCGCTGTGGTTAAAAATGGCGCTAGCTCCGTGCGGTCGGTCAACAGCTCACCTGCATTATTAATTGTTCCCATTAGTGTCCGTGTTAGTAAAGTTTATGCTACACCGACTGCTATTGTGAAGAACTGTTATCAGACAGCGTGAATCTGTTTCCTTGCACTTTTATTGCACGCTACAACCCGACGTCATCGTCGTTAATTAACGTTGTGTCGACGCTCTTCCGACACCTCTTCGCCTTGCATCATTGCTGGCAGCGCCGTGCTAATCGCCCGGTGCAATCTACGACCTCTTGCCGCGCGTCATCGCCCGGCCAATCTACAATCACACTACCTCTTCGCCCGGCTAGTCAACTAGCCGGCACCCCAACTTTACTTTCATCTCTGCCGTACAATTGTAGTTTAACCTACAATTGTCCGGCCTATCAACTTACCTCTGCCGTTATCTCCTACTGTGGTCGCGCCATCTCCACGGCTATTCTTCAATCTGAAACGGGCGCAGTGCAATTGGAGGTTCCGAACCGAGATGACAAAGAATCGCAAAAAGAGAAGCAACGGTAGTCAGCATCTGCCACAGAGCAATCAGTCTGCTGAACAGATGACCGATTCGCCCAAAGTTGAGGAGTCACTACTCTCGACGGAAAATGCCGCTGACAGAGGCAAACAAAACAGTCGAAAACCGACTATGCAGCCCTTCAGCCGCAACGAAGAGAGACCACCCCAAACGCGGCAAACTTCGGTGTCTACAGAGCAGCTTGCAATTGGTGATGACTCGCTATCCGAATTCTCTAACGATGACGCCATCACAGTTGAGGAAACGTCAGAGGCGCAACTAAAAATTGTGAAAAGTAAAGAGTTGGCCGATGCGTTCGGCCCGTCTACGTGTGCGCAGCAGCGCCGTTCGACTACTACCGCTGAGAGTCTGTCGGCAGCCCAGCGACAGGCCATTCTGACAGCCAATCAAGAAACAACGTTAATTCATCGAGTGGCCGCTCATGTTAATAAAAATCTGGGCGCGGCTATTCAACAACTGGAAGACCGAATTTCGGCCGGACAGCAACAACTGAAAGATGAAATGTTGGCCGGACAGCGACAAATTCTGGCTGCTTTGTCGGCACAGAAACCGGCTATTTCGACTCAGCCGGAAATCGCTGTCTCTCCACAAAACGAAGCATCAGATGAGGAAGACGAATTTGAGACGGTGTCTAAACACCGCCAGGTCTACAGCAGAACAGTTCCCAAACAGACGGAGAAATTGGCCATGCCGGTTGGTCAACAAACTTTCGTAATGGAACAGTGTAAAACGCCTGTCATGACCCAAGAAGTTGGAGTACCACCTGGCAGTCTGACGATTTTGCAGCGGCCGGACACTGCTCAGACAGTGACCGAGCATGCTGCCAATCCTACAGATGATGTGACCATGGTTCGTACCTCAGCTCAGATTGCCGCAGACCAAACGCAAAGTCTATCGGTGCATTCCGAACAACTGCTTCGCATGGCCCAACAAGCGAAGGAGTACGTGCAGAATTTGCCAGTGCGTCTCAGCACCGCGGGATTACAGGCATTGCGAGACCGATGCTTGTCCCGCATTGACTACATCCTTGATTTGGGTCAGATCGGACCAAACGACACGCTATATGACCTGCAAGAACGTGTTGGATGGGAAGTGGCTCAGTATCAACGAAAAGCGGCAGAATCTGTTCACACTACTGCCGCCGAATCAAGAAATCAAGTGTTTGACCCAGTGCAGCGCAGTAGCCAGCAAACTGTGCCACTTGGTAATCCATTCTCACCGTCGGTTCAGCCTACGGTTGAGCCGTCATTCAACGTGCCTCAAACAACCAGCTTTCCTACAACTCAGGATAATCCGCTTACTCCTGAGGCGGAAACTCAACAATACCGCGATCTGCTGGTGCACATGGGACAACAATTGACACAAACCATGCAAATGGTGGGTCAAGTGGTGCATGCAATCTACCAACACAACGAAGTGCAGAGAAAAGACCCGGCCTACCTTCGGCATTTGCAGATGCCGAAATTCGATATGAAGACAGACAATGTGTATGAGTTCTTTCACAGATTGGAGGACTTCTTCGCTGTCTTTCACGTGAATACGGATGAGGAGAAGCTGATCATCTTGCGAAATGCCATTCCGACCGGTTTCGCGATGTTACAGTCGGCACCGGCCATGTGTCAAGTTAATTTCGAAGCAATGAAAGTGCACCTCACGGAGCGGTACAATGCGGTAATTGATGAGTCAACGCAGAAGTATCTGTTGATGACGATGAAGCAGGACAACCGTTCAGTAGTGGAGTTCTGTGATGCACTAGAGAAACAAGGTCAACTGGCCTATCGTGGCAAGTTCAATCCACAGAATGAGCAGTTCTTAGTCATAACGCTAATCCATGGCTTGCGTACAGATCTGCGGGCCAAAGCTGAGGAACATGACATCATCGGTCGGGCAAACAATGATTTCTACTTAGCCCGCAAGATGTTGTTGAGGCTGGAGCGTTCAATTGACTTGGAGCGAAATGACCACAGTCATTCTGACTACTACGACTGCTTTGACGGTGCTGCTAGCGGTAACCGTGACCGCAAGCGCAACAAACAAAGTGGCCACTACGTCAACATGGTCAAGTCGACAGTACAACCACCTTCGCAAAAATACACTAAAGGTGGTGTGCTTCGTTGGCCTGTCGGTTTTCAACGCTGGTCAGCGAAGAACTGGCAAGAGTGGGCCAGAAAACACGAACCCAAGCACGAGAAAGCTCAGAGTACAAAGGAGTATCTGCGCGCTAAACGCTTCTATGACAAAGTGCGCAGTCCTGCTGTTGTGCCAGACAAGCCAGTCGATCTCACCACAGAATTTGATGACTGGTCAGACAAAGTGATGGATGAAGAATTGGCTACCGCTGATGTAGTCACTGTGCTAGCGCAAGCCAATAATGTTGTCTGCGATGCTCAAGATGTTTCGTTGGTGGCCAATAGTTCAGTCACTTTGCCACCGAATTCAGTCACAACTGTCATCAGTTGTGCTGCTGAATTGTCTACAGACCATTCGGTTCATCATTACTTGGAGCCGCAACCTTCTACATTGCAACATCAGGATTTTCGGCGTACTGAGCCTCCAAAAACGCCGGATAAGCCCAACTATGACCAGGTCATTAAGGGCCCGGTTGACCAACGAGTGACACAGAAGGACCAGCCAGCTAAGAAGGGGGCCTGGTCTGACAACCCTCTGCTTACCGAAGAAGAGTCAGCTCGCTGGGTGACGGCCGACCATCCTAAGTTTGTGGCTGTCGGAGATTCGTTGTGGGGCATACCCACCGCACTGCGCCGCCGACTATTGTGTGACCACCACAGTTCGGCCGAATCCAGTCAATTCTGCTACAACAAATCGATGTCCCAGTCTTACTGGCCAGACATGTCACAGGACTTGATGACGCAAATCACCACCTGCCGTCAGTGTGCCGCTCGCAGCGGCCAAGGGTAACTTTAAATTGCCGCCGACTATGCCCTGTATCTAAATTGCCGCCGATTATGCCTTGTATATAGTGAAGTAATGGCCATGTGCTCTTTTGTCGTTATACTAGTTCGTGTGCTTGATGTATTCGGTTGAGTAGTGTACATCTTATCTGTTCTATACTTTCTTGTCTGTTATGCAGCCATGTATTTCTTTGCTTAGACTGGACTGTTCAATAGCTTCAGGACAACCAACCACAGCACCAATCCAGCTACAGGACACCCCTGCTCGCAGGAGCTCGCAGCCAAGAAGGGGGCACTGCACAGTTACTGTTTCTGCTGGCCTTCATCTGCTACATTCAACGTTATCGTGCAGGGACCACAAGCCATTCCAAACAGACGCACCCAACGCGGCCGCCGCCATTTTGAGAGGCGCCCGCCATCTTGACTCTCTTTTCGCTGTGGTTAAAAATGGCGCTAGCTCCGTGCGGTCGGTCAACAGCTCACCTGCATTATTAATTGTTCCCATTAGTGTCCGTGTTAGTAAAGTTTATGCTACACCGACTGCTATTGTGAAGAACTGTTATCAGACAGCGTGAATCTGTTTCCTTGCACTTTTATTGCACGCTACAACCCGACGTCATCGTCGTTAATTAACGTTGTGTCGACGCTCTTCCGACACCTCTTCGCCTTGCATCATTGCTGGCAGCGCCGTGCTAATCGCCCGGTGCAATCTACGACCTCTTGCCGCGCGTCATCGCCCGGCCAATCTACAATCACACTACCTCTTCGCCCGGCTAGTCAACTAGCCGGCACCCCAACTTTACTTTCATCTCTGCCGTACAATTGTAGTTCAACCTACAATTGTCCGGCCTATCAACTTACCTCTGCCGTTATCTCCTACTGTGGTCGCGCCATCTCCACGGCTATTCTTCAATCTGAAACGGGCGCAGTGCAATGTTGGCATTTGTTATCAGTGACATTTGTCTTTCGACCTTGTACAGATAGGGATGGGCACGAAAATTAAATCCGTTTGAATTTCGTATTCGTTAAATCAATATTTGCCCATTTTAATTTTCGTATTCGTTAGTCGATACGAAAATCAAAATGCCTAATTCGTTTTCGTACGAGTACGAAAATTAATTTTCGTTACGACGATACGAGTTCATTTTTGTTCCACAAAAATTAATTTTCGTATTTTCACGGTAGGTTTTAGACTGCAAATAGGGACCCAGTTTAGGCCTTTCAGCATTAGAATAAGCCTTAACATGCAATTTGCGAGAAAGTCAACTCAGAAAAGTTAAGCAACTTTTTTTCGCGGATCCGGCTGGTATCCAAATATGTTAAAATAGATGTCAAACGAACACCAACGGTGAATGTTCGAACATCGGGGACCCCCTAGAACCTGAGCTACACCCCCTCAAAGTTGGGTCGGTAGCCCCTTTTCGGCCCTTTTCTCGACATTTTCTCAAACGATCACCATTCACTCGTTTCTCAAGATTCAGAATAGGCGTGCACATGGTTGGATAGCCCTGATAGTTGCCTTTCAGACGCTGGACACAGCGCTTCCGGAGCGCACCCGGTTAGCGAGATATTCTCCGAAAACTACGATATTTAGCGAAATTCCGACTCGATTTTTTCCCGAAAAATCGCTGTAACTTCTGCCATATATGCGGGGTCAAGCTGATTTTTGCTGAAAGGATAAAACGCAAAATGCCAAGCAGAGTTAACCTATTTCGGAGGCAAGTTTTTGGGGGTAGGGGGTGGGTGTTTTGCAATTTGAAGCCAGTCAAAAAAATTTTTTTTGCTCAGAATTAAAAACAAACACACTATTCTGGTGCAGTTGTATTCGCTGATTATGAATATGAACTCAGTTTGGCTGGATTCCTTTTGGTTCGGGAGAAATTTGCATCCAAATCTTCGAGTGGCTGTATTTCTAAAGTGGCACTGCTCATTAGCGTGAGCAAAAACCATGCTAGAAAGCAGTTTTTCGTATGTAGTTTTTTATGTTGATTCTGAAAATAACCATATTTTTTATCTACGTTGCGCAGTTCTGAAGAAATGGGCATTTTGAGAATTTGCGAACAAAACAGTTGCACTTGGTGGTGCAATGGTGGTTTGAAATGTTACTCAATTCTGTTATATGCAAGATACGGAGCCATGGACTTAGCATCACCTAATGCAGTTTTTGCCGCTGATTATGAAAATTACCTCTATTTTTCAATCCGACGGCTTCTGAGTGAGTTACTTAGGCCTGGTGCCCTGTCATCCACATTATAAGAAATTTAGCAAACAGGTGCGTGAAATAACAACTGTTACATGCAGTTTTCTTCGCTGATTCAGAATAGGACCTTATTTTTGCGCTACAGTGACCTGGTCAGGAGTTATAGACCTCTAAAGTTACTTCAATATCCATGCTTTCAGGAGTGGTAATCTGGAAATAGATAGTCTGCGCTTTGGCACTTGTGAAGCGAATTATCTATCAGAAAATAGTGTATCCGACCTATTTTGAACCGCTGATTTAAAAAATGACCTTACTTCTGCTCTACAAGCTATTGATTTTAAGATACAACTTTCGACACTTCTTTCACAAGAATATGACAGAATCTTAAAATCAAAAGCTTGTAGAGCAGAAGTAAGGTCATTTTATAAATCAGCGGTTCAAAATAGGTCGGATACACTATTTTTACCGGCAGCCAAGGCTGCCGGTATAAGATTAGCTTTTCGTTAAGCATGTAGGATGCAATTGCATCTTAAAGCGTGTGCTCTCGGCGCCGTTCGGCTCGCTCGTTGTAAAGCTGCTAGCCTTTAGACACTCCAGCAGGAAGGAGAGTTTACTATAACGGTTCGTTCTCAGTCATTTCTCTATGAATTTGACTCAGATTTTCAGGATGTATTAACAAGATAACTGGGTACCTATTGCGAAAGTTTGGCTCGAAAATTCCAAGTCGTGCTGGTTCTGTGGCCCGAAAACTGACAACAGTTTACTGTGAATTGCAACTGAAAGCTGCTTTTTAAAGGAATATTTGAAGAGTTTACAGTCTGATAGAATTGTTTGAAAGACAAAACTGATTTTTAAAGAACTACCTAAAGAGTTACTGCAAGAAACAATTGCTTGAAAGACAAAAAAGCGTTTTGAAAGTATGGTCTGAAACTTTTACTATCAGAAATAATTACTTAAAAGAGTGTCAGTAATATAGATACGTATGTACTACTGAATGCAGTGTTGTTGGGGTTTTTAAACGGAAATAGAAGGATATGGTAATATTTTGGTCCATTTATTTAGTGCATTTCAAGCTTTCTATTGATATCCTACTGCAGTTCAACACAGGAAAGGACAGTTTTCCCCATCACTCAAAATTTATTTTCAATGCCTTTGGATACCTATATTGTACCTGCACAATTTTGGTGCCAACAACTCCTGCTGGTGCTGTGTGCCGAAAACTAAAAGCTAGGGCGGTCCACCTAACTGTGATCTTTTAGTAATACCAAGAGTATAGCCTCGAATGAAATTTGTAAAGCCGATCGATCCCCATTTGGCATAACATAGATACAGTACTACTGACTGGGCACCCGTTGAGCCGTGTACCTGAAGGGCACTAAAATTGCTAAATTTCAAAAAGATGCCTAATGACTTTCCTTTCTGTGGAAATTCCTCAATTTCAGTGCCCTTTGCTACGTATGCTTCACCAAGAATTGCTTTGCCTGAAGAGTGCCAGAATTTGCCTAAAGAGTGCCAGAATTCTTCGGAAGTGGAAGCTGCTTTTTGAAAGATTTGCCTAAAGAGTGCCAGAATTCTTTGGAAGCGAAAGCTGCTTTTTGAGAGATTTGTCTAAAGAGTGCCAGAATTCTTCAGAAGCGAAAGCTGCTTTTTGAAAGATTTGTCTAAAGAGTGCCAGAATTCTTCGGAAGCGAAAGCTGCTTTTTGAAAGATTTGCCTAAAGAGTTCCAGAATTCTTTCGAAGCGAAAGCTGCTTTTTGAAAGATTTGTCTAAAGAGTGCCAGAATTCTTCGGAAGCGAAAGCTGCTTTTTGAAAGATTTGCCTAAAGAGCTCCAGAATTCTTTGGAAGCGAAAGCTGCTTTTTGAAAGATTTGCCTAAAGAGTGCCAGAATTCTTTGGATTGGAAGGGAAAATCATCTGAAAGAATTATCTGAAGAGCTTACTGTCAGCAAGACCTGTTTGAAAGAGAAAACTGCATCTGAAAGAATTGCACACCCAGTTTCTACAAATAAAAGTTTACTGACGTTTTCTCTGCTGCCGGTCTAATTTTGTAAAAAATTTCTAAAAAAATGTGTCTCTGCCTCTAAAACTGAGAGGATCTTCAAAATGATCAAACTATCTAAAGTTTTATACACTCATTTTGAAGAACCGTCTTGTTTGATAGATAATTCACTTCACAAGTGCCAAAGCACAGACTATCTATTTCCAGATTACCATTCCTGAAAGCATGGATATTGATGTAACTTCAGAGGTCTACAACTCGTGACAGGGTCATTGTAGCGCACAAATAAGGTCATATTCTGAATCAGCGAAGAAAACTGCATATAATAGGTACTATTTCTCGCACCTGTTTGATAAATTTCTTACAATGTGGATGACAGGGCACCAGGCCTAAGTAACTCACTCAGAAGCCGTCCGATTGAAAAATAGAGGTAATTTTCATAATCAGCGGCAAAAACTGCATTAGGTGATGCTAATTCCATGGCTCTGTATCTTGCATATGACAGAATTGAGTAACACTTCAAACAACCATTGCATACTAAGTGCAACTGTTTTGCTCGCAAATTCTCAAAATGCCCATATCTTCAGAACTGCGCAACGTAGATAAAAAATATGGTTATTTTCAGAATCAGCATAAAAAACTACATAAGAAAAACTGCTTTCTAGCATGGTTGTTGCTCATGCTAATGAGCAGTGCCACTTTAGAAATACAGCCACTCGAAGATTTGGATGCAAATTTCTCCCGAACCAAAAGGAATCCAGCCAAACTGAGTTCATATTCGTAATCAGCGAATACAACTGCACCAGAATAGTGTGTTTATTTTTAATTCTGAGCAAAAAAATTTTTTTTGACTGGCTTCAAATTGCAAAACACCCACCCCCTACCCCCAAAAATTTGCCTCCGAAATAGGTTAATTTTGTTTGGCATTTTGCGTTTTATCCTTTTAGCAAAAATCAGCTTGACCCCGCATGTATGACAGAAGTTACAGCGATTTTTCGGGAAAAAATCGAGTCGGAATTTCGCTAAATATCGTAGTTTTCGGAGAATATCTCGCCAACCGGGTGCGTTCCGGAAGCGCTGTGTGCAGCGTCTGAAAGGCAACTGTCAGGGCTATCCAACCATGTGCACGCCTATTCTGAATCTTGAGAAACGAGTGAATGGTGATCGTTTGAGAAAATGTCGAGAAAAGGGCCGAAAAGGGGCTACCGACCCAACTTTGAGGGGGTGTAGCTCAGGTTCTGGGGGGTCCCCAATGTTCGAACATTCACCGTTAGTGTTCGTTTGACATCTATTTTAACATATTTGGATACCAGCCGGATCCGCGAAAAAAAGTTGCTTAACGACCTTCCCTTATAGCTAAGTTGACTTTCTCGCAAAATGCATGTTAAATATCAATCAGAGTGCACAAATTCTGTAGAGCACGATTTCTCGCTAACGCTAACGTGTTTTCCTTTTCATTATTGTAAAGCAATGCTTCTGCATGCTTATATTGCACATACCTTCACTGCAGGTACCTATGTAGTATGCGCATTGCGCTTTGAGCCAGAAGATTGTCCGTAATTGGACAGTCAACCGTTGTGTGTAAATACTGACTAAAATACTATGTACGATTGTACTAATCAGTGCCAGTACTTGCACCAAGATTAACAGGTTCCTTGGGTTACTAAGTTAAAAATACTTGTTCAACAACCCCAAAAATGCTTTTGACATTGCATTGGTACAGTGAAAATGCCTTTGTATGTTTAGAATCTGCTAAATTGCTAATAATTCAGCTGATTAATTGCTAGCTATACGTGAAACGTAAATTAAAATTCGTAACGAAAATTAATTTTCGTATTAGCTGTATTTAATTTTCGTATTCGTTTAATTCTCATTTCTGTATTTCTCTAATTTTCGTATTCGTATTCGATACGAAATTTAAAAATCCTCGGTTTAATTTTCGTACTAGTACGAAAATTAATTTTCGTGCCCATCCCTATGTACAGAATCACTGGATAGATGTAGTAAAAGAGCAAAAAGTTTAGTTTGACTTGCTACTTCTTCCAGTCGATGCTTTAAAAGTGACTGCTATGTTAGCTTTGACTATTCAGACAGGAATTAGTTTTACTGTTGATTGGTATGCCGAACCCATACCGATAATTGAGTACCTTCGGGAATGCCTACTCTATAAATACCTACCGATTCCAGGTATTTTAATAAATACCCATACCCGGTATACCGATTACTTTGGGAGTCGGCATTTTTGATCCAGTTTTTATCGAAAATATTTCAGCTTAGGTTCCAGCTGAGGGTTCAAGTCCAGCCATTGGGACAGCTGCCTCAACCCATCACCTGTGCTGTGGATAGCCAGGCTGACATCTCAGGAGTACCAGAGCCGCTCATTCAGTCACTCTTTCCTGAGTTGAGGACCACACCCACTGACTGTCGCCTTCGCAATCTTGACTGCTCACATGTCAACGCTGACCTGCAGACATTCCCATGCAAAGTCATTCATGGTAATCGGTCAGCCCAAGCCCTGTTCTACGTCCTGCCAGCTCAATGTAGTCCTGTTTTGGGAAAGGACTGCATCCAAGCCCTGGACCTGCAACTCTTGGGTGGAGATTTGTCAGTGAAGACAATCACAGGGGCATCTCAGGGTCTTCAGTCGAGACATCAACCATCCTCCAGTCAGGGTTCAAATGCAAAGGGCCAGACCTACAAAGCGCTCATTGGAGAACGCTATCCGGCTCTGCTCAGTCCAGAAATGGGTCTGATACCTGACTTGGAGCACCACATCGAGCTAGAAGCTGACATGAAGCCCTATGAGTGCAAGGTGCGTTCAATTCCAGTCTACCGCCAAGAAGGTGCCCTGAAAGCCATTCAAGAGTTGGCAGATCTGGGAATTTGGACAAAAGTTGATCGTTCTACAGTGGTCAATCCCATGGTGGCCGCAGACAAACCTGATGGATCAGTGCAGGTCACCAACCACCGACCTCACTCGCCTCAATCGCTTTGTGAGACCAGTGCGTTTTCCACTACCAAACATCCGAGATGTCCATCAGCGCCTAGCCAAATCAACTGTGTACAGCAGCCTTGACCTGGTCAAGTTCTACCACAACATCGCACTACATGAAGACAGCAAGCCACTCACTGCTACCATCACTCCATTGGGACTGTTCCAGTACAACAGACTTCCAATGGGACTGTGCGATGCTGGCGCTGTGGCTCAGAAGTTCATTTCTGAGTTGCTTGGAGACATTCCTGGGTGCATTCCCTATGTGGATGACATCATCGTGCATGCTCCAGACAAAGACACTCACGAAAAAATTCTTCACCGGGTTTTGGATAGCCTGGAAAAAGCCAACCTTCGCCTCAACATTAAGAAGTGTCGTTTCACCCAGTCAGAGATCAAATTTCTGGGTCGTGTAGTGTCACATGGAAGCATCAAACCTGCCAAGGAGAATCTGCAGCCAATCGCGAATTTCCCGGTGCCATCCAACACCAAGGAGGTCCAGCGATTTCTGGGTATGCTCAACTACCAGTCAGAGTATATACCAGAACTGCATCAACTGGCAGAGCCACTGAGAGCACTCACAAGAAAAGCGCCGAGCAAAGCGGGGAAGACAAGCAAGCAGTTTGTCAAATTCACATGGGGTGAGAAGCAACAAGAAGCTTTCAACAAGCTGAAAGAGGCTGTCTCCAAGGGTCTGCAATTGGCATTGTTTGATCCGAACAGGCAGACCATCTTGACCACTGATGCAAGTGACTGTGGGATTGGTGCTACCCTCAGCCAGATTCAGCCTGATGGGACTGAACGACCAATTGCCTATGGAAGTCACACACTTGATGAGCGCCAGCGCAACTACTCAGCCAGTGAGCGAGAAGCCCTCGCAGCCATGTACTTCGCTGAGTATTGGGAGAAGTTTCTGCTGGGCCGCCACTTCATTCTCAAGACTGACCACCAAGCGCTCACCTCCTTGCTGAAGCAGTACGGCAATGGCAGGAAGAGTGGGAAGTTTGAGCGTTGGTTCGAACGCCTAAGTGTCTTCAACTACACTGTGCAGCACACACCAGGCAAATCCAACATTGTGGCGGATGCCCTCAGCCGAATCCCTGAGTCAAAACGAGCCAAGACTGCAACCGCCGGCGTGCCAGACCCGTTTGTCAAGGCACTACATGCTGTGACAGAGCAAATCAAGGGACCAACGTGGTCAAGCCTCCAGAAGCTCACAGCCAAGGATCCCATGCTGCAGCAGGTTACCAAACACCTCAAAGCCAGCACTCCCAAGGACCGGTTGCCAGCAGTGCTCAATTCCTACAAGCCTGTGTGGGACCAATTGACTCTAGAGGATGGATGCGTGTCAAGAGAAGGCCGGGTTGTCGCGCCTCAGCAGTTGTGGCAAACGATTCTCCAACTTGCACACAAGGGCCACCCTGGCATCGACCGCATGAAACGCCTGCTTTGCACCTGCTACTGGTGGCCTGGTATGGACAAACAGGCTACCCACACTGTCAAGTCATGCCAGCCGTGCGAACAGAGCTCCAAGTCTACCCCCAAGGTCAAGCAGCCTGTCCAGGAGCGACCACGACCTACCAAACCCTGGTCAGAGCTTGCAATCGACATCACTGGTCGTTTTGCTACTGCTCCAGAGGGAAGAGGATACTGTGTAGTCCTGATCGACTACATGTCAAGCTTTCCTGAAGTGCTGTGGACAGAGGACACCACCAGCACCACCATCATCAATTGGCTGAAGGAGTTGTTTGCAAGGTATGGCCACCCTGCTCAAATCCTCAGTGACAACGGTCCTCAGTTTGTGAGCCATGAGTTCGTCAACTTTTTGACCAGCAGAGGCATCAAACACCTACGCATCACGCCATACAGCCCCGAGCGTAATGGCCTAGTGGAGCGGTTCAATGGGACGCTGAAAGGTGTTGTGGAAACACTACCACCCAACCCCAGCCGCCATGTGTGGGATGCAGCGATGCTCGATTTCTTAGCCAACTACCGCGCAACTCCTGGCAATTGTAGCCAGAGTCCTGCCGAACTCATGTTTGGAAGACAAGCACGTTTGCCATTCCAGTTCACTCAACCAGTCATTCAACCAACGCCTGCTGCCGCGAAACCTACACTTCAGCCACAAGACTCTCCAGTGGACCGACGGCTTATTGGAAGGCTGTACCACCCAGGTCCATTTCGGAAGGGGGAGAAGGTACGTGTGCGAAGACCAGCAGCAGAAATCGCAAGGGTCAGTCACCCTATACCAAGCCACTGACAATCGTGGAAGTTTTGGGTTTCTGGACCTACCGCTTGGAAGATGGCCAAGTAGTCAATGCTCGCAGGTGCAAACGCCATTATGCCAGTCCCACTGCACCCCAAGATGAGGATTACGTGCAACGACCTAACGGCCCGGCCAGAGGTCATGGGACTCCACGTGCTAGAACGCCACCGCAGCAGCCGACTCCTCGGTCAGCCACACCATTCTACACGCCGCCGCAGCAACGATACAATTTGCGAGACCGGCAGAAGATTAAGGCTCCGAGACGCCTGATTGATGATCTGTGATATGTTGCTGTGTGCTCTTAGTTCATTCTCTTGGTACCTGCCGGCAACATCACCCTCTCATTTCGAGGAGGGGGGTGGTGTCGTGTGAGTGCGTGTATGAGTGCGTATTTGCTTAAGCGTTTTAGGTGCGAGTGATATTATCATAGAGCGGTGTGTCCACAAGGCTGTCACCCCTCTGGTGTAAAACATCCTTGCTGTAACTGGCAGGTTAGCGAGACTGGTCCCCTACCGGCCAGTGTGTGTGTAATGGTACCTCTTCTGCGTGTAGCCGTTTGTTACTCTTTCTAATTGTTATTAAAAGACGGCCGTCCTTACTGCTCTCATGGCCTGTTAGCACCGTGCTGCAAATCGAATCACACTCACGCGCCAACTACAACCACTCGCGCCCACCGTGTCACAAACCTTCAAATTTCCGGCTTTCCCACAATTACAGTCGCCAAGAGAATGAATTTCTGACTTATTTGATCAATAAAATACAAATATTTATTTGTAATGTGTCAAATTTCGTAAATTTAACTCCACTAACTTCATCATTGTTCTATTGAACCAAAAATAATATTTTGACTTGATTTCGAGCGTTTTAGGTTTACCTAGTATTACCTAGTTTTTCTGGGCTTTACCTAGTATTACTTTACCTAGTTTCTTAGCTGAGAACTTTACCTAGTATTACTTTACCTAGTTTTTAGATGACAACTTTACCTAGTATTACTTTACCTAGTTTCAAATTTTCAAAATGCACCACACTGGTCTGGACTCGCTGCATACATTCGGTTGGTATTCCAGCCAACTGTAGTGGTGTTGAAGCAGACTGCGGTCTCAGATACCGCAGTAGAAGGTGCCATAGAAGGCCCTGCCGGTTTTGACATCACCCTATCTCTTAAATTTACATTTCTGCTGTATTTTCAGAGGACCGCTCCTGGAAAGACAACTCAGATGCAGCCTGCAACTTTGCAGTAGCAGTGAAGACCACAGAAGTGACGTGTGCACCTTGTTGTGGTGCTGTTGTGACCATTTGATACTTGTTGGAAGCAAGTGTCAACCTGTGCCAGAGTGAATGTATCTCTTTTCTTTTATTCAGCAACTTCGTCACCAAGGGTTAACACAGATAAAAGGGTTCGTACTAGATATGTATACCCCGAAATTATGTTACCGGAGAGTGCTGCATTTGTTACCCGGTACAACTGGCACATAGCGAAATCACGTTAAACCACTTGTGTTCGCGATTTCTGAGCAAAAATGCAATTTTGCAATCCAGATTACTGTGTCTGCCATGTGAGTGACTGTGGTTTGTCCAAATGTTTCATTCCTGTGAGTTTATGTATGTCAGGAAATAAGATTGAAAATCACGCAAAAATGTGTAAAACTGCCTTGAAGCTACGGTAATGTAGGAAATTCTGGATACCTACACGTATGACATAAGACCTGTCTAGTGTTGGCCAAAAAAAGACCGCCTGGCCTGTTTTCGAGTTTTCCGAATATATTCAAATGGCCGCCATTCTGTCAATTTTCAACCGAATCAAGAGATTTTTGACACGATTATTATTATCTGTCGAGAGTTTGTTTTGGCCGAGTCCTAGCCTGCTGTCCTTCTGTAGCCTGGGGTTATGACCTTCAGAAATGAATTGACCCGAAGTTTCAGACGTAAATTTTGCACACAAATATCTCACCAACCCTTCATCGTATATTTCCAAAATTTTGCAGGTTAACCAATCTTTATATGGACTAAAGAATCTGAAGAGCTCAACTTCCTCTAGCACAGCCTGTTAAAATCTGGTGGATGTTTACTTTCAGTAAACGTGAAAAATTAGCAGTCAGCAGCAGAAAAGTCTTTTTTTTTGCCAACACAGTACAATACAATATTCAAGCAAATACTGACGTTGTAACAGAAAAAGTATAGTAAGAAAAATTAGCGGAACATAGCCACAAATTTCTGACGCAGCACAGAGTTGAAGGACAAGTAAATAAACGGATTTACAGCCGAGTTAAAAATGCCCAAAGCGCTACTGAACACAGCGCCTCCATACGAATGAACATAGCGCGGAATGATCCAATAACAAAAGACCTCAAAGCACAGAATACCACACACCACACATCCCTCCAACAACAACTTATGTTCCTGCTTCAACTTCTGCTTCTTCTCTTTCGCTTGCGGACTGTGGGCCCATTTCTTGTCATCGTCGGTTGATTGGATGCTTTTGCGGATCAGACGAATGTGCACAAAAACAGCTACATACAGACAAAATATGACTATACAGATCAGCTGTTCCAACTGAAAGATATAAGCGAACATACTGGGGTCCCGACAACCGACGCTAAAATGGTTTCTGGCCCCGTTGAAGCCGACCCCGCAGCCCACCAAGTGTAGGGCTACCCAACTGAAAATAGAAAAGATCCAGGCCCCGGCTAGAACGAACATTCGTCTCGGGGGTTCGAACACATATTCGTTCAGTTGTTCGTGCACGAAACAAGTGAACCGATTGAGGGACATGAGAAAACTGAAAAGTAAGATGGCGTAAAAGAGAATCCAGTTGATCTGGGGCAACACACTGCCTACAGTAACCCCCAAAGGGTAGTAACCCAGGAAAGTCCAAGGTATCATGACCGCTAGATTTAAAAGATGATACAGTATGTCAGCGGTGCCCAAGTTACACACAATGATATAGTAAGAGTTTTCTCTAAATTCACCGAAGTTCTTATAGAAAGCCATGAACACTAGAGAGTACATGAAGAGACCTATAAAAGTGAGAAAGGAATAGGTGACTCCTGTTAGAAAACGAGCGGTTGAGGAGATTTCTTCAGTTGACAAGGTTGAGTTGTTCATGGTTATGTACGATTAGCTTCTTCGTAGCTTACTCAAGCAAGTGCACGTAGAGTCAAAACAAATTATCTTTAATTGCTCCTGCCATAATAATTGAGAAAATTATGTATTTCACCCGAATAATGACGCGCACGAAGCTTCCTATGATTGCACACCAGGACCAGACCAAAATAGAATAGTCACTAGTTCCTACAGGCAACTTGGTTCGAGCCTCTTGAGTATACATGTAACAGGGGTCTGTCCCCACCTGACTTGGACTAAACTCACCCTCCCCCCTCTGATTTTTCTGGCAAGTAATTTTTTCAGCAAATTTTTACGCTTGTTTAGAATTTTAGACACTGAAATTGCCAAAATCGCCTGCAAAACAGCACTTTTTACCTGTATTTGAGCCCAAATTCGCGATTTTTAACGATTTTTTACCCGAAAATTGCGGTTTTTTTTAGTACCCAACCACCTCCCCCAGCATTTGGCTTCACGCCCAGGCCGGCGCCAGACCAACCCTCAATCCCATCCCCCGGTTGGCGGATGGCCTATGCCCGGGCTGCACGATGTTTACGAGAGTTTGCGCAACTCACATACAGCATTTTTAAGCAATCTCGAGCTAATTAAGTTTCGTCATTCTTTAATAACGGATTTCTCAGCGACAGACATTGTGGGATGATTAACGGCTAACTTTCACCATTCAGACAACCAATCTTGATTCAGTTTCTGATTATTATCACCGGCAGCTAGCTGGTTGATCGTGTTCTGGGGATGCGAACACAGTAGTTGTCGGTTCTAAATGTGGTCAAAGGTACAAAAAGATCAAAGATAAAGCGGTGCAGATGTAGCTGACGACGTGACTCTGTTGTCTCTTGACTTTGCTTGCAGAGGACCGTTCCTGGAAATACAACGACGCTGCGGTAATTCAAATGCAGCCGCAACTTCTAGTAAAGAAAGCCGAAGTGACAACGAATGCAGTTTAAGGTGTTGTGAATGTTTTATACTGGTTGGCAACTTCTGAACATATCTGCCACTTTTATTGAAGGAACGGTTTCAGCGAAACAACTCAGCCACCTTGTCACGCAGGGTTTTGTTGAAAGAAAGATAGATAAAAGGGTTGACAGACGAGTTGATTATACCTAGAACACTCGTCAACACACCTCCAATGTATGACCGTACCACTTGAGGCACCAACCAAAAACAAAACACCTCGAAACAAAATATTCCGCACACAATACAACCTTCAATCAGTAGTTTGTGCTCCTGTCTGAATTTTCGTCGTTTTTCCTCCTTCTGCAGACTGTTGGCCCACTGTCGGGTAGTGGTTTTCTCTATTTCCCGACGAATTAACTGAACGTGTACGACCACCCCTATGTAGAGACAGAAAATAAGCAAACAACCTGCCTGCTCGAACTGAAAAATAACCTTCAGAGTGTCAAAAGTGGGACAGGAGACTGTAAAATGATTGCCTGTTACACTGAATATTGTAGAGCAGTCACAAAACCAAATCACACCGTAAGTTACAAGGGCCGCTGTCCATGCTAGTACCATCATCCAAAAACGTCTAGGAGGTTCGAACAAAAACGTGTTCAAGTCTGACAAGATAAAAATAGTAAATCGGTTAAATGACAATAGTACAGTGAGAAAAAGGATAGCATAGAAAAAGATGGAATTGCCTTTGGCTAGCACATTGCCGACCGATTTTCCTAATGGATAGTAGCCTAGAAAAGTCCAAGGTAACATAACAAGGATATTCACCAATTGGTAGCCTATGTCAGCCGCTGCTAAGTTGCACACAATCAAATAATAGGCATTTTCTTTGAACAGGGAATAGTTCTTTACGAACACCACTAGCACTAGCACATAAAAGAAGAAACCTATAAAGCTGAGAACACTGTAGATTAGGCCAGTGAGAAGTCTTGTCTTCTCTCCTAACACTGAGTTTGAGTCGTTCATCTGTAAAGCAACAATTTTCTTTTCTAGGTATGTTTGCAGCAAGCACTCAGCAGCGATAATAAACGATTTAGAAGTACAGTTCGGCTTTGAACAAAAGGTACCATGCATAGCGTGTTTGAGACCAGCTGAATTTTATTCAACCATTTTGCACGCAATTTTCGTGAGAAAGTGGTTATCTCTGCATTTTCCTAACAGATTTTCGAAAGCACGATATTATTTCATATATAGTCTGGGAAGTAGCGATATATAATACAGAGTGTGTCAAAAAACAACCCAGCAGATTTTTCGCTGTAGCAACCGCAAATCTCAACGGATTTGAATGAATCCTTCTTTAATGAAAGATAAATATATGCTTAAAAGACTGCTGAAATTTTCATTGTTGTGCTCTGCTTAGTTCCTGAGATATTGGCTCTCAAAATCAAAACAGTGATTTTGGCAGTGAACAAGAGGAATTTTTTATTATTCTGCACTTCGTAATAAAACGGATTCATGCTACTGCTAAGGGCTATTGGAGGCTTTACAGGTGATACAGAAACTCGGTTTACTTCAACACTAAAGTATCATTAGCCCTAGCAGTAGGAATCTGCTTTATTATGAAATGCAACCGAATCGCTCTTGTTCTTTGCCAAAATCTGTTTTGACTTTGAGGACAAATATCTCAGGAACTAATCAAGCTATCTTAATAAACCGTACATCAATCTTTCAAGAATTTATTTGTCTTTCATTTAAAAAAGGATTCATTTAAATCGGTTGAGATTTGCGGTTGCTATAGCAAAAACTCTGCTGGGCTGTTTTTTGTTGGCACACCCTGTATAATGTCAGCGATACCACTTGAAGTTCAACCGAATACCGTTTCTATACCGTTATTTCATGGGCACGGAGTTACAAAACTTTGTGTTTGAAACGCGCTTGAAGAAAATACAGACGTCATTCGGTGAGAAATTTCTCAACAATGTCTAGAAACCGATCCGGATGCTGCAAATGCACATTGTGATTGGCCGTAGGGTGCAATACATGTCTGCAAAGCTGTTTTTACGTGCTTTTCGGTTGAAATACAGCATACGGTTGCCTTACCTAGAGCCCGGCACCATTTCTATAACTTCCTTTGCAACTTTGGCTGCTGTCGTTTGGCACATGTCATTTCCCATTTCTATTAACAATAACGGTCGCTTGATTTCTGCTAAGGGACTGTCGTTTAATTAAACTTGCGCCGCGCAAGTTTCCCGCGCGCAAAAGTAAATTGCGCCGCGCAAAAATCTCTGGACGGCGCCGCGCAAAATGAAATTGCGCGCGGACGAGCTGACCGCGCGCAAATTTCTTTTTGCGCGCCGTTGGCTGCTCCAGCCAAGCAGCCTTTGAAAATTGCGGCTGTGCTCGCTGCCTTCCCTTCGGTCAGTAGATTAACGCTAAAGCCGGTGCATCATTGTTGACTTGGCATAAGGTACCACCTAAAGGGCTTGAGCTTTATAGCTCTGAATAGAATAGCGGCACACTCAATGAAGTCAAAAACCAGCGCAATGCTATATCAACACAGGTGGCCCTCCCGACTTCAATCATCTAGACCCGTCCAGTCTGTTTTCGACTGCTTGTCTGTCTTGCCACAGTCTTCTTGCCAATTTTCTTACTCAGTTATCGAGATTTTTAAACTATTTTCTTTCTAATTCATATTCAACAAACCATATTTTATAAACCATACATAAGCAAGTCGCATTTGAAGTCATTTTTAGAAATAGACATAGATTATCACAATCAAATTCAATCCGAAAAATGTGTTGCTGACGTCGGCAGTGAAAAAATGTGACACTACGACCGCCATTACTACACCACAGAGCGAGCACGTTAGCACCCACGAGTTGCAAGCTCTGTCTGCTCAACATGTGTTCGCATAGCCTGCCTGTGTGCGGCCTTTGTTCAACTGTCAAACTGTTGTATAATTTGATGCACCCGCTAATTGATCGGGCGTAAACAGGCGGCCGCTCGCCACATGGCGCTCTGAGATTTTTGCGGCTGGAAGCCTCCTCCCCGCGCAAAAGTTCCTTGCGCCGCGCAAAAACAAATTGCGCGGCGCAAACTGTGAGAAATTTGCGCGGCGCAATTTGCTTTTGCGCGAGCCAATTTGCGCGGCGCAAGTTTAATTAAACGACGGTCCCTAAAATGTCATAGCAAGCTAACTTTCCGTCACCGTTAGCAACGCTAAAAGCAATATTCAATAATTTTTAACTTTCCACTAAAAGATGGCATTTTACCTGACGTAAAAATCACATAGAGCAGACCAAGTTTTTCGCAGATAGCTAATACCATAAACTTTCTCCAAAGCTTCTCTAGTAGCAGTCTGAGGCCAATCTAATGGATCTCTCATCACTGAAAACAAAATCTATTTTGTACCTAAGGAGTAGTCCAAAAGTAATACTTGTGAATAAAATCTTTAATTCATCATTCATTATGTGTCCGGCTCCCCAAACCACCAATTTGTGCACCAAATCAGGAAATTGATCAGCTACATGAAAGGCGGTACGACCGCCCTCAGACCAGCCCAGCATTGAAAACGGACAGAGTGACAGTTTCTGCAAGAATTTATGTATTTTCCTTCTCACTTTCTGTACAAACGTATGTACAAAATGTATCTACTTTAGAGATGTGCACGGGCCGGGCATGCCCGTCAACGATTTTGGACGGGCCGGGCCGGGCCGCGCACCATTTTCAGGCCCCCCGGGCCGGGCCGGGCCCGATTTTGATGCCCGTCGGGCATCTATAAAGAAAAAGAACAGCAGAATACAAAATAGAACACCTTGATTAGCTTAGCATTGCCCAAATGAATTCAAAATACCCGCCGTTCTACCATATGCAGAATTATTTTAACAGTAATTTCAGCCTTGGTGCCGTTCGTACACAAGCCTTTACCCCACCTGCCGACCAACTTAATTTTAAGCCTCAATTTGCAGCTCAGGCTTAGATTCAAGTGCAAACTTTGATTTATAGGGTTGAGCTTCTGCGTCTGGCTTTAAAAAGGGTGTCAACCACCCCCACTGCCCTGGATATTTTTAATGTACATCGTATGGTATTAGTACATTGTGCATCTTTACCAATGACAAAAAACCCGATATCCAATTCCTGGAAAACAACCCAATAAAAGTTCGCACTTTAATTAAAAGCAAGCATAAATTTGAAATTCGCTGTTTTAAAATGACAATTTCCAAAGCTTAACATGAAATTTAGCTTTTAATCTGAAAATTCGTGCCAAATTTTGAAAAATTTAGTAAGACAAAGCAAAATTAACGGGCGGGCCGGGCCGGATTTTGGGCGGGCCGGGCCGGGCCGGGCACCATTTTCAGGCCCCCCGGGCCGGGCCGGGCCCGATTTTGATGCCCGCCGGGCATGGCGGGCCGGGCATGCCTCACCTGATCGGCCCGCCGGGCCGGGCCGGGCCGGAAAAAAGGTGCCCGTGCACATCTCTAATCTACTTTCATAAGCGCAGCAGCTATTGGTGCCTGATCCCGGTTGTAATATTTGTTGTACACTAAATTATAGGGTCTACTTTTGCCATAACCTACAATTAAAGTTAGTTTTTCAGTTACCAGCAGCTTCGAGCATAACCTGGAGGGTCCCAAACAACCACAGTGTATCTATCTGGATCGAATTTTGACAGAATTTCTTTGAAATCAGTTTCCCATGTGCCTAAAGCAGCAAATTACTGGTTAAAAACGTATCAAATTGAAAATTTCTTGGCCTACCTAGCGAGCCAGGCATGCAGAGAATATTGCAAGCTCCTTTTCCGTATCGTACGTAGTTGATCAAAACACCGCTTACTAAAACTTTTCTTTCCTCCAACTCCATGCAAACTCCGAGTTTAGGACAACTGTTATCGACTTTTGTTCCAGACGAATTTTTCCGTCCAGGTCAAATCAAACTACGTACACAAATAATTGAGCTGTCACTTATAAAATTGTGTACTAACCGTTTGACACAGAAACTGGAGCAATGTAGTTTTACAGTGCCTCTGTTTATTAGCCTAATAGCGGACGTGTACACACGAAGGTAAAACGATAGACAGAGTCCAGTCGTTCACGTCTCATCAGCCAGTATTTAGATGAAAGAAAACAGCGTTTTGTTCTATCTAACGTCGTCTGGGTGAGTTCTGTTCCGAGCGAGGCGACCTCGATCTGGTGTTTGACCTCTTCTCCTGGCCCGGATTCGGCTGTACCGTGGCCGAGCCAAACTTGCCCTCCAGATGCACAAACGTGAGAAACCATTTTCTTGCCTTTGAACTGCAAATCAGTATCAAATATGGGTTTATCAGCGACATCACTATTCCGGTCTGGTACAGCAGAACGTTGGATAAGTGTTTCAGGTCCTGAAAATGCAAATTCTTTCGACTGAGAAAATGAAAGCAAATACCGTAAACTTCTAATTGTAGCGCTCCCACGCGCACTACTATCAACGCTTTGTACGTGTTTCCAATATAGAACACTGCCCCTTTGAGACAATTTTCTTTCATTAAGCTTGCAAACATAGTCAGACTAAAACTCATATAAAGATTGCTTGTGTTTAAGCCAAAAATACCCTGTATTTTCAGAAAAACGAGGATACTTGAGATGGCCAATGTAGCATTGAAATTATAAACGCGCACGCTCCAATAATAGCGCAGCGTTGTTATTATTAGAAGTTTTATGGTAACTGTTTACCTTCAGTCCGGCTTTTATTGTGACGGCGTAAAGGAAGAAAAGCGAGGAGTAGAGAAAGAAAAGAAGAAACAAAACGAATCCCATGCCCATCAGACGAATCTCGGCCTAAAATTTATTGGCTAATTGGTTTCGCAGATAAGTTTTAGGTTATATCGGCACCTTTCGATTGGTTACGTTGACCTTGTGCTCTCGCAGTTGCCAGAACATGGCGGAATACAAGACAGCTTGAATGATTACCATAAATGCGTTGTAGCCGAACCCCATTATCAGTAAATACACCTGTAAACCATACATGTAACACGGGGGTCTGCGGGGGTCTGCCCCCACCCGACTTAGGCCAGACCCCCGAGACGATTTCGCCGACCCCGCCCACTCCGATTTTTCTGGCAAGTAAATTTTTGCAATGTTTTAGAATTTCAGACACAAAAATTGCCAAAATCGCCTGCAAGCAAAACAGCACTTTTTAGCTGTATTTGTATTTCAGCCCAAATTAGCGATTTTTGGCGATTTTTAGCCCAAAAATAGAGATTTTTCGATTTTTGAGCGTTTTTTTAGTGCCCTGCCCTAGTTTTTAGTCCCAAAATTTTGGCTCAGACCCCCCCCCGGCCGGCGCCAGACCCCCCCCCCCCAACCCCCCCCTCCCCCATCGGCCGATGACCTGTTACATGTATGCTGTAAACATCACAACAAGTAAAATTAGATACTGTACAGTGTATGTATACGTACTATATTTGAACACGACCGTTGTTTCTAAGGGGTCGTGTCATATGCGGTACCGCTAATTCTGGCAGAATTCAGGGGATTAGGGCAGAATTCTTGTTCAGAGGCAGAATTCCGGACCAGAATTCTGGCCGCTAATTCTGGCGCTAATCAGGGTCGGCCAACCGAAATTTCGGTTTCCGTCAGGTGTGAGCGGAATTTGCTGGGGCCGGTCTGTTGGCTAATCCTTAACAGCTGTAAGGTGCGTGCTTGACTGCCGCGGGTCGGAAGCTTCCACTTGTAGCCGCCAGAACGCGCGGCATGTTTGATGTAATACTTGACGCCTTGCACTCTCTTTATTAGCTGAATGAAGCAAAGAAGACGAAATATGCACAACAGCAGTAACCAGAACAGATCCGTCGGCCTTTAGATCTGCCTCAACGCCGGAAAAACTTTTGGAGTTGCCTAAACGCCAGTATTTTTCACCAAAATCAGCTCTTTTGTTTTACCCTAGTGGTTGCACCCCAGAAAAGGATTTACACTTGCCCGATTTGGATACTAGTTTGCCGCCTCTGAAGCGCAGTAAGCTGCCTCTACACAAGCGCT
Source organism: Sabatieria punctata (assembly GCA_030248155.1). Lineage (NCBI taxonomy): Eukaryota > Metazoa > Nematoda > Chromadorea > Araeolaimida > Comesomatidae > Sabatieria > Sabatieria punctata. The sequence continues at coordinate 22,677 of JASANB010000608.1, read as the reverse complement.
TTTTGGAGCTGCCGTCTGTGATTGATAGCTACATAAAGTCAACTGGTTACAAAGCAGCGCAAAAGCGAGATTCAACGGTCGGTTGTGCTGTCGATTAAAAAGAATTAGGAGGAGGCGGTCGAATTTCAAGTATGGTGGCCCCGTAAGAGCCGCCACCTTTCCACTTGACGCTAACTCCACCAAATTACTTTTCGCTGCGTCAGTCACGTTTAGCTGTTTTTCGGACATCCACATTGACTCGGCTTCACCCTCATAGCGAATCAGATACATACGTTTCGCAGCCATGGCAAACACAGACGATACAACAGAGAGATTGTGTACAAGATTGTTTGGTGCTGCACGGCCTAGTTTTGGTGTCGGCCTTAGTTTTCAATACAAAGCCAGGCTTGTAACCTTCGCCTGTTTGCGCTTGTCAGTTCCCTGCCTAATCCCTTATGTAACCTGAGGACCAGGCATCCCTGAGGTCAACACCTGTCAGATTTGATTGATCACCTGACCAGAATTTGCGGCTCCTCAGACCGAAAGTCTGGTCTCAGCCGACCAGAATTTCTGGCCAGAATTCTGGCCGGAGTAACTGGAATTCTGCCAGAATTTCTGGTGCCGCATATGACACGACCCCTAACCAACATAATTATACTACCGGAGTTTTCCACCTATAACAGTCAGGCACTTAACGCCGTTTATGGTACTGGCAGCATATACCGTGTTTATTCCAATAGACCAACTATTCTAATAAGCCGCGCCCTCCAATAAGCCGCGCACGGCTTATTAGAAACCAGCTTGTCCTAGGAAAACACTGTCAGGTCAGCCATAGTTAATCATACATGTACTAGGGGGGGTTGGGGTTACCCCCTGCTGGAAAGGCCAAACCCCCCGCCCTCACCCCCCCCCCCGAGACAGGTTAAGGAACCCCTCCCCCCGACCAAAAAATACAAGTACTAGTAGTGGCTCCAGTATTAACAAACTGGGTCAGAAATCACTAATTTTTAGCCTAAAATTCACTTGAAAAGCCTTTCGAAACCGAATTTGGCGTTTCCACTGCTGATATTTAAGAAAAATCGGTGTTTTTGGAAGCTCTTTTTGTCATTTTTTGCTTGCTTTTAGCTTTAAAACGCTATTTGGCAGCTTAAAATAGCGATTTTTAGCGTCCTTACTGAAAAAAACGTGCTAAAAACGCATTTCTAGGCGTTTTGGATCTTTTCGAAATTTGGGACCCCCACCTGGGCGAAACCCCCCCTCGACCTCCCACCTGAGGAACCCCCCTACCCCCCTCCCCCAGGTCGGCCCGGAGCTGTTACATGTATGTAGTTAATAATAGTTAATACCCGATTTGGGAAACTAATAAAACTTACGGAATGGTAAGTCTCGGGCGCCCGCGCCTGTACGATTTCGCCACCTGTCCCATTCAACTTTTCCACGTAGTAACCCCCGGACTGCGTAATCCACGGTATACAAGCGGCCAGTCCACTTAGCCACTGCAATCCGACCGCTCGTTTCACCGTTTCTGACTGCCAATTATAGAAAAATCTGCTGTCAATTAGTCTCATTCCATCCTTTCCTTATACTAGCTACTAGCTCACTTTCAGCTTCACAATGCTGTAGTAGCGATTCAAAGTGAGCATGAAAACTCCGTTGACTTGCGGTACCAAGAAAAACCAGGTGAAAGCGTAGTAGAACATGCGGAAAAACCAATCGAGCTGTTGATGAAAGAATAAAGCTTGCCAGAAAGTTTTGAACCAACCCCACGCCCGAAAAGACAGCAGGAAGTAAGCGGAAAATAGAGCGCCGAAGTCAGCGAAAGCCACTGAGACGCTGATTCGAAAGAAAGGGTTTACAAATGGTTCTTCTCTTCTGTATTTTATTATTACCATTAACAAGGTTATGTAGAGTGGCAGAGAGAAACAAGCCCATACAAGGATTACCCACTCGAATATTGTAGCTCCAGCCAGGACTAACATTTTGCTAAAGTGTAATGCGAGATTTTGAGAAAGAAACGTGACTCTCTCGAACATCTGCTCGAGGACCGCTTTTCGTGACAAAATCTATATTGTTTGTCCCGGCTTGATGGCGTGCATGAATGTCGGTTAACAAGTAGCAGACGTAACTGCTTATTAGATAAATAACCTGTGTTTCTTGAATTTTACTTATTTTAGCCACCCTGCTTTCACACGTGTGGAGAGTTTCATCCCTGTTGTGTACTGATATTTCACTAGCGGATTTTTATTTTACTATTTACTAAATTTACTCTAAATTCAGCTCTTCAATTTAATTTTTGTTTTTGTTTTTGTTTTTCTACCAAGCAGCTCCGATTTTACTAATTTTACTACGCTTTTACTGGTCATTAGGGGCAATTTTACATCAATGATGCCAAGATCTTGTGAATAATTAATGTTGGTGCCAAATAGTTGCTAAATTTAATCATTATACGAGGTTCTTAAGAACTTTAGAGACAAAAATGTGTAAAAATTCGACTGACAAATGAGTGCCCACACATCTTTTATTACAAAATTGATCAATAATTTGGCTGGAATTCACCAAAAACTAATAAAATAGTAGCAAAATTTCCATTTTACTATTGACTTTGTTTGTTAAATTATTTTTAATTTTACTTTGCCATTGGCTTTTAATTTTACTTTTTACTATTATTTTACTACTAATAAAATACCACTGGTATTACTACTTTTTGTTTTACTATACTCTAGTAAAATATCAGTACTGTGTGTACATGTACCTACATGTCTGTACCCATCTTAGGTCCTCTATATTATCTCCTCTGAATTTTCATTTGCTGTGCATGTGAAAGGCACACTATTTACCACAAGTATTGGTTTGGTGGGCTATAGATACTCATAGATTCATTGAGAAATGTTTGAACAGCCAGTGAAAAAGCAATGCGCATTTTGATCAAGTGAGATGACATCAGTTTATCAAGCTATGCTGGCCCGGCAGGTGTTGCTTTTCTGCCATTCATGGCTACTTGTATCAGGTATTATGAGCTTTTAGATCAACAAAAACAAGCTTTGAATTTCACAAATAAATGATGCCATGTTGCAGTTTTTTCTTAGTTTGCTCTGATTTTTTCAAATCCATAGTTTCAGCTTGGAGCAGTGCACCAAAGATAGACTGTTCGCAAAATCAGAACACGCGTTGGTGCACCAATCTACTGCGCAAAGGAACGCAACTGTTCTGCGTTACCAGAGGCCAACTGTCTGCCAGTGTTTGTCGCCAAATGTGGTGTAAGAACTGTCCTGAGCGTATGATTTGGTTCATTTCCATTACTATTTACTGAATCATTGTGCCCTTTCCAGAATACCAAGCTGAATTGGAACGTTTAAAGAATTTGAAGTTAGGAGAATTGATACAGGTTGACTTACGATGGAAGGAGGCTAAACAGACGTTCCGAAAGGATTTTGTCAAGTTTGGCATGGGTGAGCAGAAACTCTGAGCTTCTTATAACAATCTAAATTAATTCTTAGAGCATATTTTCGACCCAAATTCGGTCTCCACTTTACAAATCCCACGCTATGAGAATTTTCTGAACAATCTTGACGAACTGGACAACATAAAAAAAGAAGCTAAGGAGCCAGTGAAGTTTGAAGTTGCCGTTAACAAGTTTTCATTCATGGTGTTTCCTCTGCTTTTCTTTCTACTGCATAGTTTCAACTGATTTATTTACAGACGCCAGAAGAAAAGAAGGGACATACAGGACTGTCTATCCCAGCTGATTTGAAGCCAAAAGATGCACCACCCATTCCAGAAAAGATTCGAGATCTAATTCACATCAACGGCGGGGTGGACTGGAGTCAGGCCCTTGAGTCAGTAAAGGATATCAAAGATCAAGTAAATGTGAAACAGTTTGGGCAAAAGATTTGCGTAGAATCAGTAGCTTTAGGGATTCTGCGGAAGTTGTTGGGCATTCACTGCGGTATTTCAACTTATTTTTATTGCTCAACTACAAAAACATAAAACTAAGTAACAGTTAGTTGCTACAGATTCAAGCTATGGAATCGCTTTATGAGCTCACATCGGGTGGACTTCATCACAGATTTGCACCTCAACAGTTAATCGATTGCTCATCAAATGGAATAAACAAAGGTTGCAATGGAGGTTTGCCACATTATGCCTTCGAATATATCAGAGATCATGGACTGGACACTGAAGAAGCCTACCCCTATATTTCATACGTATCTTGCTCTACAGTGTTGAACTATTATTTGTACAAAGAAAGGTTTAGCAAAGAAAAACTGGCAAGGAATCTTGTATTTACAAGTCAAGCAAGGTAGATACGTTCATAGAAGGTTTGGACTATTTTTACAGTGGAGACACAGAAGTTAATATCAATTTTGACTCAACCGAATCAGATAAACAGCTGATGAATATGCTTGAAGTGATGCCTATTGCTGGAGCCATTGCTAGCAGTAGAATTTGGAACTACAAAGGAGGTAGAATACTTTTTAAGCAGGTTGGAAGTGAGTTTTGAATTTGTCAAAACTTTCCGGTGTCTTCAACGATCAGAACTGCCTTGGCACATTGAATCATGCAGTTTTGATAGTTGGATATGGTACAGACTCTGATGGTACGCCTTACTGGATCATTAAAAATACGTGCGTTGTTCATCTTGCACAAAATCTATTGCAGTGACTTTGTTTTAGATGGGGTACCTCTTGGGGTGAAAACGGTTACATGAGGTTGAAACGGGGAAACTATTGTGGTGTTGGACAGTATTGGGCCATTCCAAAACGAGTTAACCTGTCAGTATTGGTTAATCTATTGAATGGACTTTTATTTTGTACTCTTTAGTTGTGCCAGATTCACGACCAACAGTGGATGCAACTCTAACCAAAATTGTCAATGGTCAGTGTACTTTATATTGGAGCTTGTGATTATTTTACTATTTTAGGTATGGGGACCATTGTAATGTAAAACACACAAAGTGAGTCAGAGATAACGTTCTCATTCTCAGCTATGCACATTACATAATATTCAGATGTTTCGCACACAAACATGCTGTACCATGTGGTTTTGTGGGATGTTACTGGTATGTGTGAAGGAAAGATCCTGTTTTTCTTCATTTGAATATATTTCTATTTTCAGGAGTAATTCCACAGGAACTTGTTTACCACCCATGCACAGGTAAGGCAAAAGTTGTTAAGTCACTTTCATAAAACACAACTTACGTAGGTGTATTTTTGACCCACTAACAATTGAATCGACTGAAAACTGCAACAATTCAACCTACTGTCAATGGTAATCATAAATGTGCAAAGGCCTATTAGTATGAACTTTCTCACCACAGGATAGATTACAAATATGGAAAAAGTGGATGTCAAATCAAGAGCTCTGTGTAAGTTGGAATATTCTAAAGCAGACTTTTGAATCGTTAGTTGTCTTCCTGCTTTAAAACCTAAAATTTAAATGTATATTCAGGTGTGAAGATGTACCAGACAATCACTGTGAGACACGATCAAGTTGAAATTTTCGATTGGAACCACTTTTTTGGTCAATGCACCCTACTGCAGGACTTGAAGTTGAATGTGAAGCTGTTGGCCAACGATTCAAATACAGAACGACCATAGCTTTTGACTCGTGTCTCGTCTACAACCCTGCTCGTAAAAATTGGTTGGACAGTGACGCAAGCTGCAGAAAGCTGGAGGGAGCTCATTTATTGCACTTGAATACAGTGGAAAAAGCTAATCAGATGCCCAGTGTCTTCAAGCAGGTTACCAGAGTTTTCCACCTATAAGACACCTCTGGTTATAAGACCCGGGCCTTATAATTGGGTTTCTTTTCCGATTATAACAGTCAGGCACTTAACGCCGTTTATGGTACCGACACCATATAAGGTGCCGGTACCATATATGGTACCGGTACCATATATGGTGCCGGCACCTTATATGGTACCGGTACCAAATATGGTACCGGCACCATATATGGTACCCCTACCTTCGAGCACTGTGGTGGTACCATATATGGTGCCGGTACCATATATGGTGACGGTACCATATATGGTACCGGTACCATATATGGTACCGGCACCATATATGGTACCCCTACCTTCGAGCACTGGGGTGGGACCATATATGGTGCCGGTACCATATATGGTACCCCGACCTTGAGGCCCTTGATTTTCCGCCATTAAACTCAATTTTTAAACGAAAGAAAGGTGCAAAAGTTAGGCATGTTTTAAGTCTGAATTCGATTAGTAAGCGATAAATTCAGTTTGGGAATTTTTGGTCCCGTACATAGTCAAGCATGCCCATCTTCAGAGGGCTGAGGACTCTTCAGTCATGACTGAAGTGTCTAGTACAGTAAACCTTTGTAGCTCAAACAAAAATGAAAGGTGTTAAATGTATTCACAGACGATTCTGAACGTTTTTGGAGACGTTTTCTTTTCGATTCCAACTCACAACATTGCGATCTTTTCCGGCGCTCAACCAACTTCCCCACCCTTTTCTGAACTTTGTAGTTTATGGTTGGCCTCTTACATTGTCTTACGAAAAAACCAGATTCGGCTGATCGAATGCATGTACCAACCACCCATGCCCATGCCTAACTTTTTCACCTTTCTTTCATTTAAAAGTTCGGGTTCTTAAAATACTCTTCAGCCACTTTTGGCGCTCTAACTCTTTTGCAACCAAATAGTGGCATATTTTATTGCAGAATTTCGTAGAGCTATCATTGCTCTACATTTTGGTTAGTGGAACGTTTGCCTATCAGCTTGCGTTTACGAGAAAATTGAGTTTAATGACAGAAAATCAAGTGCGAAATTGGCCTCAAGGTAGGGGTACCATATATGGTACCGGCACCTTATATGGTACCGGCACCTTATATGGTACCGGCACCATATTTGGTACCACCACAGTGCTCGAAGGTAGGGGTACCATATATGGTGCCGGAACCCTATGGGGTACCAGCACAGGGCTCGAAGGTAGGGGTCCCAGATATGGTACCGGTACCATATATGGTCCCACCACAGTCCCCGAGCGTGGTGGTACCATATAGGGTACCGGCACTAAATATGGTACCTCTTCGAATAAGTGGAGTGGTGGTACCATATATGGTACCGGTACCATATATGGTGCCACCACAGGCCCCGAACGTGGGGGTACCATATATGGTGCCGGTACCATATATGGTGACGGTACCATATATGGTGCCGGTACCATATATGGTACCACTGCCCTCAGTACCGGTAGCATATATGGTACCGGCACCTTATATGGTGTCGGTACCATAAACGGCGTTAAGTGCCTGACTGTATAAGACCCGGTCTTATAGCAGGTGGTCAGAAAGCAGGGTCTGTCAGGGGACATTTTCCAGTTATAAGACCCGGTCTAAGCTCAAAATGGTGTGTTTTCGTGTATATTTTTACAAGATTATTCATATAAGATAACTAATGAATATGGAGTTTTTGAACTCAGGTCGTTCGAGAATCGCTCTAAAACCTGCGTAATCTTGGTAAAATTCTTGATTTGTTAGGTTTAGATAGCTGCTGTAAGCATATTGGAGCTTCTAAGTTGCCTAGGTTTTCAAAACATGTTTAAACCTGAGCTGTTCAGACTTAACATGCATTTTGCGAGAAAGTCAACTTAGCTATAAGGGAAGGTGTTTAAGCAACTTTTTTTCGCGGATCCGGCTGGTAGCCAAACATGTTAAAATAGATGTCAAACGAACACCAACGGTGCATGTTCTAACACCAGCGACCCCCTAGAACCGGAGCTGTACCCCCCAAAGTTGGGTCGGTAGCCCCTTTTCGGCCATTTTCTCGACATTTACTCAAACGATCACCATTCACTCGTTTCTCAAGAGTCAGAACAGGCGTGCACATGGTTGGATAGCCCTGACAGTTGCCTTTCAGACGCTGCACACAGCGCTTCCGGAACGTACCCGGTTAGCGAGATATTCTCCGAAAACTACGAAATTTAGCGAAATTCCGACACGATTTTTTTCCGAAAAATCGCTGTAACTTCTGCCATATATGCGGGGGCAAGCTGATTTTTCGTAAAATGATAAAACGCAAAATGCCAAACAAAATTAACCTATTTCGGAGGCAAGTTGTTGGGGTCAGGGGGTGTGTTTTGCAAATTGAAGCCAGTCAAAAAATATTTTTTTGCTCAGAATAAAAAACAAACACACAATTCTGGTGCAGTTTTACCCGCTGATTACGAATATGAACTCGGTTTGGCTGGATTCCTTTTGGTTCGGGAGAAATTTGCATCCAAATCTTCGAGTGGCTGTATTTCTAAAGTGGCACTACGCATTAGCATGAGCAAGAACCATGCTAGAGAGCAGTTTTTCTTATGTAGTTTTTGATGCTGATTCTGAAGATAATCATATTTTTTATCTACGTTGAGCAGTTCTGAAGATATGGGCATTTTGAAAATTTGCGAACAAAACCGTTGCAGTTGGTATACAATGGTGGTTTGAAATGTTGCTCAATTCTGTCATATGCTAGATACGGAGCCATGGAATTAGCATCACCTAATGCAGTTTTTGCCGCTGATTATGAAAATTACCTCTATTTTTCAATCGGACGGCTTCTGAGTGAGTTACTTAGGCCTGGTGCACTGTCATCCACATTATAAGAAATTTATCAAACAGGTGCGTGAAATAGCAACTGTTATATGCAGTTTTCTTCGCTGATTCCGAATATGACCTTATTTTTGCGCTACAATGACCTTGTCACGAGTTATAGACCTCTAAAGTTACTTCAATATCCATACTTTCAGGAGTGGTAATCTGGAAATAGATAGTCTGTGCTTTGGCACTTGTGAAGTGAATTATCTATCAGAAAATAGTGTATCCGACCTATTTTGAACCGCTGGTTTCAAAAATGACCTTACTTCTGCTCTACAAGCTATTGATTTTAAGATACAACTTTCTGCACCTCTTTCACAAGAATATGACAAAACCTTAAAATGAAAGGCTTGTAGAGCAGAAGTAAGGTCATTTTATAAATCAGCGGTCGAAAATAGTTCGGATACACTATTTTCTGATAGATAATTCACTTCACAAGTGCCAAAGCACAGACTATCTATTTCCAGATTACCACTCCTGAAAGCATGGATATTGAAGTAACTTTAGAGGTCTATAACTCGTAACAAGGTCATTGTAGCGCAAAAATAAGGTCATATTCGGAATCAGCGAAGAAAACTGCATATAACAGTTGCTATTTCACGCACCTGTTTGATAAATTTCTTATAATGTGGATGACAGGGCACCAGGCCTAAGTAACTCACTCAGAAGCCGTCCGATTGAAAAATAGAGGTAATTTTCATAATCAGCGGCAAAAACTGCATTAGGTGATGCTAATTCCATGGCTCCGTATCTAGCATATGACAGAATTGAGCAACATATCAAACCACCATTGTATACCAACTGCAACGGTTTTGTTCGCAAATTTTCAAAATGCCCGTATCTTCAGAACTGCTCAACGTAGATAAAAAATATGATTATCTTCAGAATCAGCATCAAAAACTACATAAGAAAAACTGCTCTCTAGCATGGTTCTTGCTCATGCTAATGAGTAGTGCCACTTTAGAAATACAGCCACTCGAAGATTTGGATGCAAATTTCTCCCGAACCAAAAGGAATCCAGCCAAACCGAGTTCATATTCGTAATCAGCGGGTAAAACTGCACCAGAATTGTGTGTTTGTTTTTTATTCTGAGCAAAAAAATATTTTTTGACTGGCTTCAAATTGCAAAACACCCCCCCCCCCTGACCCCAACAACTTGCCTCCGAAATAGGTTAATTTTGTTTGGCATTTTGCGTTTTATCTTTTTAGGAAAAATCAGCTTGCCCCCGCATATATGACAGAAGTTACAGCGATTTTTCGGAAAAAAATCGAGTCGGAATTTCGCTAAATTTCGTAGTTTTCGGAGAATATCTCGCTAACCGGGTACGTTCCGGAAGCGCTGCGTGCAGCGTCTGAAAGGCAACTGTCGGGGCTATCCAACCATGTGCACGCCTGTTCTGACTCTTGAGAAACGAGTGAATGGTGATCGTTTGAGTAAATGTCGAGAAAATGGCCGAAAAGGGGCTACCGACCCAACTTTTGGGGGGTACAGCTCCGGTTCTAGGGGGTCGCTGGTGTTCGAACATGCACCGTTGGTGTTCGTTTGACATCTATTTTAACATATTTGGATACCAGCCGGATCCGCGAAAAAAAGTTGCTTGAACATCCTAAGTTGACTTTCTCGCAAAATGCATGTTAAACGTACAGTCACTTGTTGCAAAGATCAAAACCAGTGTATTTCATGCAGAACATCGAGTTTTAATTGTAAAATATAGATTTTCCACCTACCGGAGTTTTCCACTTAGTATCCCAGGGGATATAACACGGAAAATCACGTTTCTCAGTGAAAACATTGTCGCCAGTTAATATCCCAGGGATATTAACTGGACAAAGCCATGGGATATTAACTGGAAACAGCATGGGATTTTAACCGTAACAATGTTTTATCATAGATACAGTAAGCATGTGTGAAGAAAATAATTACAAATTTGACATAAACATTGCCGCCAAGTAATATCCCATGGGATATAAAGCGGAAGAATGGTCCATGTAATATCCCAGTGGGATATTAAGTGGGGTGGGATAGTAAGTGGAAATCTCTGGTACAAGACCCCCGGTCTTATATACTGGTGCAAAAATGCGACCCCAAATTTAGGCATTTTCCATTTATAAGACCAGGTCTTATAAGTGGAAAACTCCGGTAGTTTACAACCGCACTTGGAACAATATTTGCTCCATTATGACAGTTTTGTAGTTGAACACTGGAGACCAAAACTTCTGGATTGCACTTAAGCAATCGGACCGAAAGGCTGAGCCGAAAGGGCACTGGAAATGGTATCTGGCAAATGGAGTAGTTGAGGATATGAACTCAGAAGTGCCGTGGTCCCCAGGTCAGCCAGATGATCACATGTGGCGGGAGGATTGCGCACACTTCTGGAAGGGCCACAGTAATCGATTCAATGACAATGCATGCACTAGTCGCATCGCAAGCATTTGTCAGTTTGGTAAGAAAGCTTCAACTGCTTTGACCAGAATGTAATCTCATTGGTGCAATCTTTCAGAAAATGCATGAAATACAGAGAAGTTATGCTCTGGTGGGTAACTACTAGTGTTCCGACGATATCAAAATTCGTCGATATTCGACATCGATATCGATATCGATATTTTCAACTCAATATCGATCGATATCGATATCGATATCGATATTTATAGTTATGCAAGAAAATCTCAAGATTTGAAAGAACAAACTGCTCTCACTGGTTATCAGTCAAGAACTGATGCAATCAGCGGTCTGATATAAATTAAGTAGAGAATCTAAGAAAGGTAGTTACCCTTCTGAAGCCCTTCAATGAAAAGGTTGACCCCTCAGGCCGATGCCCCACCCTCATTAGGCATAAATGAGCTCAGACGGAATAGCTGTATTTTATCTTATTTTAATCACAAATAGGACACAATCCTTGATTTTAGTAGAAAATCGGACTTTTTGCCATCCTTTTCAACCACCCATCAGCCGGCGTTACCTGCCCAGGATTTAAAAATTTACCACCCCTCAGCCGAAATGCTAGCCCATGTCTGCTTCTGCCCTCCTGCTTCAAGTGTGTACAGTAGAGTGAGCAGCTCTTCAGTGTTGCTGCAGACATTTAAGAACCTAACTGTTGCTGTCTGAAAGCTGAGAATGCCAAGAAATTAACGTTTCTGAGAGCTATCATGCCACTGTTAGGTTTTGACACTATTCCAGGGAAATAACTTGGTGTCAGTTCTGTTTTTTCCTACTTTTCAGGACAAAAAATATCGAAAATATCGATGCAAAATATCGCGATATCGATATCGATATCGATATTGGAAAAAGGGTCGATATATCGACTTTTCGATATCGATATCGATATATCGTCGGAACCCTAGTAACTACTGAATTGAATAAAATAGTTTTCAAATGAAGATCTATTGTATCTACATTGCTTTGAGCATTCAAACAAACCTAATCCAACAGGTTCTGTATAATTCTATTTCGTGTTATATTTGTACATAAGTTTTCAAGAGCAGTTAAAAAATGGCATAGTGGCCAATAAATCACCAACATTCCAACAGGATTACGGTATGATGTCGATGTTATTTATTTAGATTTTGCTAAAGCATTTGACTCGGTTTCGCACCAAAAGTTATTATTTAAACTGGAACAATATGGGGTAGCTGGAAAACTTTTACAATGGATTAAATCCTTTTTAACTGGAAGGACTCAAAAGGTCTATGTAAATTCCACTGTGTCAAGCCCTGTACCTGTTATTAGTTCTGTCCCACAGGGTACTGTTCTTGGCCCAATTCTTTTTCTAATTTACATTGATGATATTGTAGATAATGTTCTTGGCTGTAAGGTTAAATTATTTGCAGATGATGTTAAACTATATAAAACACTAGTAAATCCAATCAGTGATCCTGAGATACTACAACAAGACTTGAAAAGAGTATTTGAATGGTCTAGAAAGTGGCAGCTAACTCTATCGGAACCTAAATGCCAGGTCCTTTACATCTCAAACAGGCAACACAAAAACCTTTTTGGGTATTCTATCAACAACATAAATCTTCAATCACTTCAGGTGATTAAAGATTTAGGGTATTACGTTCCAAAAAATTGAAATTCTCTGAACATTGTCAGCAGATATCGGCAAAGGCTATGAAAATGTCAGCCTTAATTTTTAGAGTGTTTCATACACGACAAAGCGATATCTTACTGAGGGCATATAAAACTTATGTTCGCCCTATAGTTGAATCAGGATCAGCTATTTGGAATCCCTATCTTTGTAAGGATATTGATGCCATTGAAAAAGTACAAAGATATTTTACGCGGAGATTATTTTATAGATGCGGCTGGTCTGAGAGACCATATTTAGAGCGTATTACAATACTGGAACTCGAAACGTTAGAAAAGCGACCGGTAAAAACAGATTTAATACTATGCTACAAGATATAAAATAGATTAATTGATTTGAACCCTAGCGAATTCTTTGAGCTTAAACAGCGAAAATCGCGCGGACATTCACAGATGATGAAAGTGCAGAGTAGTCGTATCAACGTAAAGAAGCATTTCTTTGCAAATAGAGTAGTTAACAATTGGAATCTGCTAACGGAAGAGCAGGTGGCTGCTTGCTCGGTAGGCCTATTTAAAGACAAATTAACAATCAGTAATCGAGGATTGCGGTTTGCGTAAGTGCACTGCCAGCAAACCGCTTTGCACTGGAGCTTCTCTTTTGTCCTGGTCGCCATTCTGTGAACATGTTATGTTACTAACAACGTGTGCAATAAACCTTATTAAAAGGATTACGTAGGGAGGAATGTAAAATTTTGCCAGACTGGCATAATTACAGTCAGGCACTTAATGCCGTTTATGGTACCGACACCATATATGGTACCACTACCTAGGGTGTAGTGGTACCATACATGGTACCGGCACCAGACATGGTACCCCCACGTTGGTGGCCTGTGGCAGTACCGTATAAGGTACCGGTACCTAGGGTAGTGGTACCATATATGGTACCGGAACCATATATGGTACCCCCACGTTCGGGGCCTGTGGTGGTAATATAATATGGTACCACTCTGTTCAGATTTCGTACCATATATGGTATACCACAGTCGCCGAACGTGGGGGTATCATATATGGTACCAATACCCTAGGTACCGGCACCATATATGGTGTCGGTACCATAAACGGCGTTGTTAAGTGCCTGACTGAATTATACTGAGATACACGTAGCCAGGTGAAATTAATTATTAAGCTTAACCAGACTTTAGCGGCATTAGCCTAATCAGCCCTACAGCACGCAATTATCTATCTCCATAATTAATTTTTCTCAGATAAGCAGATTCTCTAAATGCTCAGCTGTAATAATGTCCAACAGAAGCACGTATGCTTCTCAACTTTTAACTGAACAGGAACTTGTTCAAATTTCTCTGCGCAATCTAAAGCTCACCTTTGGTGCCTCCTGGGCCTTGATACTGACAGGACTGTTGGCTGTTATTACCAACATACCAATCTGGGTTGTAATTGCGAAGAATGACAACCTGCACAATGTCTGTTTTTGGTTGATAGGCAACTTGGGACTTGCTGACTTTATAGCAGGCATGGGCTATTTTGTGACAGGTGTTAAGCGAGTGGCGCGTTACAGTGCCAATATTTCTGAGGTCAACAGTCAAGTTGGTTGTGCCGCTGAAATGTTTGTGCCCTATTTTGGGTAAGTTTGTCCATCTGTTGTATAGAAATAACACAGTCAGGCACTTAACGCCGTTTATGGTACCGACTATAAGGTGCCGGTACCATACATGTATATGGTACCGGTACCTTAGGTGCATACCATACATGTAGCTGGGTTTTCGGCTGGGGGGGGAATTTTTCTGATCCAAAATAGGGTTTCAGGGCTATGCCCAAAGGGGGTTTCAGCGACCTTTTTTTGGTGTCCAAAAGTGGGTTTCAGCGACCTTTTTTTGGGCTCAAAACAGGGTTTTGAGGACTAAAAATGGGGTAAAAATCCTGTCTGAAGTGCAAAAATACCGTTTAAAACCCTATTTTTGCTTTAAAACGTGGAAAAAACCTTATTTTTTATTTAAAATGTGCAAAAAAAGCAAATTTTGCTTTAAAACGTGCAAAAAAAACCATTTTATTCGACATAATGCAGTTAAAATGCATTTCTGGAACCTTCTTTAGACATTTTTAAACCCAAATTAGGGTTCCGGAACCCTATTTTGGGTCTCATGAAACCCAAATTAGGGTTCCAGAACCCTATTTAGGGTTTCAGTAACCCAAACTAGGGTTCCGGAACCCTATTTTGGCCCTCCAGAAACCCAAATTAGGGGTCTGGAACCCTATTTAGGGTTTCAGTAGCCCAAATTAGGGTTCCGGAACCCTATTTAGGGTTTCAGTAACCGAAATTAGGGTTCCGGAACCCTATTTAGGGTTTCAGAAACCCAAATTAGGGTTTCAGAAACCCAAAACAGGGTTCCAGAACCCTATTTAGGGTTTTTGAAACCCAAAGTAGGGCTTCGGAACCCTCTTTAGGGTTTCAGAAACCCAAATTTGGGCTCCGGAACCCTATTTAGGGTTTCAGAAACTCAAATTAGGGTTCCGGAACCCTATTTAGGGTTTCAGTAACCGAAATTAGGGTTTCAGTAACCCAAATTAGGGTTCCGGAACCCTATTTAGGGTTTCAGAAACCCAAATTAGGGTTCCGGAACCCTATTTAGGGTTTCAGAAACCCAAATTAGGGTTCCGGAACCCTATTTAGGGTTTCAGTAACCGAAATTAGGGTTTCAGTAACCCAAATTAGGGTTCCGGAACCCTATTTAGGGTTTCAGAAACCCAAAATAGGGTTTCAGTAACCCAATTTAGGGTTCCGGAACTCAAATTAGGGTTTCAGTAACCCAAAACAGGGTTCCGGAACCCTATTTAGGGTTTCAGAAACCCAAATTAGGGTTCCGAACCCTATTTAGGGTTTCAGTAACCGAAATTAGGTTTCAGTAACCCAAATTAGGTTTCAGGAACCCTATTTAGGGTTTCAGAAACCCAAAATAGGGTTTCAGTAATCCAAATTAGGTTCCGGAACCCTATTTAGGTTTCAGTAACCCAAAACAGGGTTTCGGAACCCTATTTAGGTTTTTTGAAACCCAAAACAGGGTTCCGGAACCCTATTTAAGGTTTTTGAAACCCAAACTAGGGCTCTGGAACCCAAGTTGGGTTTCTGAAACCCTAATCAGGGCTTCTGGAACCCTGTTTGCAGGTTTACAAACCCAAAATAGGGTTTCAAAAATGCCCCCCCCCCCAGAATCCGGCCGGGGGGGGAATTTTCTCGAAAATCGGGCCTGGGGGGAAATACCCCCCCCCATTCCCCCCCCCAACTACATTCCCATTCCCCCTCGGTACCGGTACCTTATATGGCACCACTACCCTCGGTACCGGTACCATATATGGTACCGGCATCTTATATGGTGTCGGCACCATAAACGGCGTTAAGTGCCTGACTGTAACATGACTTTTTTGTTTTGATTAGACAATGTGCGTCGCTGACAATGGCACTTACAATAGCATTTGAGCGAATGATGAATACAGTGTTCAATGAATGGTATGAAAATAGAGATCACAAAAAATGTGCCATTGCATTGACAGTATTCGGCTGGGCCTATGCACTGCTGGATGCACTGTGCATGTTTATTGGTATAAGCAAATCAAAAATGATACCAAGCTGCATGCTGGTTGCAACTGTGAGTGAAAGTAAGCATTTCAGACATTATCAAAAAAAGATGTGAGTGATCTGCCATATTTTTAAGCATTTTACAAAATTCAAGCAGTGCATCATGTTGCGCAAGCATTGGTTATTGCATCGATGTATGCATTTCTGCTGGCATATATTCAGTTTCAAGTTAACCAAGCCAAGAAAGACAAAATGCATGACCTGGCGAACGTCAAAAGAAAGTTTCAGGTTTAACTTTTTTTATTACTTCACTAATTAATATTAAGGATCAAGTGTTTTAGTTCAAAGTTGGTCAAATGTTAGCAGTGATCGGCACTATGTACTTGGTGTGTCAGATAGTGACATGGTCAGTTCTTGGCATGATGAGTGAGATGCCACCTCATCAGAGAGCAAGCTATGGCCCATTTGTCAGGACCATCATCATCCTGAACAGCGGCATAAATTTCTTTGTCTACATATTGTAGGTTTAATATTACTTTAAAAGTGTCCACATAATTAAATGAATTTTTAGCATGAGTACCAAGTTTAAAGAAGGCTTTTACAAGGTTATCGGCAATGAGAACAAGGTCATAGTCGTGCCAATGCAAAAAATATAAACACAAATGTTTTTTGTATATTTACTGATATTTATACAGTAGTGATGTAAAAAATTAATTTAATTGTAATTGAAATTCGCATAATTGGCCTGTTTTTAATTTCAATTCAATTAATTTAATTTAATTGAAATTCAAAAGTTGGGCCATAATTTAATTGTAATTTAATTGAAATTCGCTTGGAATTTCAATTATATTTTCAATTATTTTCTGTGGTGAATGTAAGGAAATGCGTAAGTATTAGAGGCGCTATTGACTTCAAACAAAAACCTATTTAGGTGTTGTCTCCTATTCTATACTGACCTCACTTTGTTTTCTAATATTTTATGCTCTGCTTTTCATTTTGTAGCTCTTAAAAGTTGAAGCAGTGATTTTTGAACGTAAGGTCATGTTTACAGAACCTTTTTGGCGATGATACCTAGGAAGTGATGTTGCTCAAAAATGCTGAAAACCTTTAGATTATGTAATGATATATAATAATGAACTAACTCTGTAAATTTCCCACATAATGCCATGTTATGCGTTTTCAAAATGCAACTTTTTAAAATTTTCTCGTTTGGTTGGGCAGCAAGCTAACCAGGTGTGTCTGAGCTCTTACACGAACATTTTTCTAAGTCCTGGGTCACTGTTTCTAAGTCACTGTCTTTTGACGGCAAAAATACAACAAATTTCAAAAAATTGAAAAAATAATTGAAAAAATTACATAATTGAAATTTTCTGAGGTTCCATAATTTAATTGAAAATATAATTGTAATTGAAAATAATGGAAAACTATTTCAATTAATTTAATTTAATTTAATTGAAATTAAAAACGGAGCCCATAATTTAATTGTAATTGAATTGAAATTCAAATTCCATAATTTTACATCACTATTATACAGATAAAGATTAGCTGTTCAAACGCAAAATCTCACAACCATTATGATATAAGTTGACATCTTATCAACTTTACTCATGTTATCAGTTACCACTGCAACCCTAAGGCAAGAAGTAAGAAGAAGAAGTCAATCCCGCAGACTTTTTACTACAGCAGCCGCAAATCTCAACTGACTTGCACGAATCTTTTTTAAATGAAAGATGAATAAATTCATAAAAGATTGCCGAAATTTTTATTAAAATTCTCTGCTTAGTTTCAGAGCATACATGTAACAGGTCATCCGCCAAACGGGGCGGGGGTCTGGACCCAAATTCTAGGGAGGGGTGGGCACTAAAGCGCTCAAAAATCGCAAAAAATCTAAATTTTTCGGCTAATTTGGGTTCAAATAATACAGCTAAAAAGTCGTGTTTTACAGGCAATTTTAGTGACGAAATTTGTTACAAATCGCTAAAAAAATTACTTACCAGAAAAATCGGAGGGAGTCCGAAAAATCGTCTTTGGTGGGTCCTCCCGATCGGGGGTCTGACCTAAGTCGGATGGGGGCCGATCTGATCCGATGTGCCTTACGGCCTGCGATCAGACTCGAGGTCCATTTCGCTTCCCCGTGATTCGTCATCTCGGACGTTGCCCTTCTTTCACTGCCAGCCACTCCTAGCCATGCTGCTGGGTGCCGGTCACCAGGAGGGCGGCCGGCGTGTCGATGCCATGATGCTGACAGCTCCCGACGGCCGAGGGCTCCCCCCGGCATAGTTGGTTTCTCAGACAGCTTCTGACATCGTAGATGTTCTTCCCAAGGCGGCATGCTTTGTGGAGCGGCTTCGGTGCAACGGCAGATCCATTGGTTCCCATTTACCTACTCGCTGTAACCAGTTTTCGGTGGCCTGGGTGGAGCGCTGTGCCGACGACCAACTCTTTGCAGCAGGAAACTTGCCGCGCCGAGAGGATGAACCACTACAACCGTTAGGGATGCAGGGGCCGCCGTGAATCAGAGGCAGCGAGCTACCCACTGAGCCAGCGACGCGGCTCTTGTCGGATGGGGGCAGCAGACCCCCTCTTACATGTATGTATGTTTCAGAGATATTTGCCCAAACAGTGATTTTGGCAATAAACAACAGCGATTGAAAACAACCCAGCATATTTATTACAGTCATGTCTCGTTAATCCGGACCTCGTTAATCCGGATATTCGACTTCCGGACAAGATTAGGCCAGGTCCCAATTTTCCCTCATGTTATATGACTCGTTAATGTGGATCCAGATTCGTTAATCCGGACAGAAGATTTGGGGTCCCAACTTCGAAGATTGTATGGTAAACTGATTTGTTAATCTGGATTTGGTTAATTTGAACAAAATCCATGCGAAATTTTTCAATTCAGGGTGAATTTTCCATTGAATAATGCCTTCTGTTGAGTCAGAATATGATTATTTTTGCCTTTTTAGGAGCTGTAATCAGCTGAAATAAGATTTTGGGTTTTAATTAGGAGGTACATCTGCAGAATCTGATATGCAACTGACAAAAATCTGTCATTTAGGCCTTTGACCCGAAAAACTGTTTTAGCTTTGATCAGGAAATTCGCTAATCCGGACGAAATTGGCCGGTCCCAACTTGTCCGGATTAATGAGACATGACTGTACGTACTTTAGCAACCATGAATCTCAACCGATTTGAATGAATCCTTTTTCGGTTTTTTTTGGACGAAACCTGAAAAATCGGTTAAAAATTTAGCATGCTCACAGTACCCAAAGTCCACTTCCAAGCTAGGTCCGTAAGTGCAGAACGCACAGGAAAGAAGTAAAAGAAGTCAAGATAAGTCATTTACTACGAAGAAGAAACTATTACATAGCAATCATCATCAGTATGAATGGATAACTGTAATCAAGGAATGAGCAAAAGGCGACTTAACGCCACACTATACACGTTACACGTAAATCAGATTACGCTCAGGGACACGTACGTTGCTCAGCATCACACCGTAATAAATGGAGTGGGTTAAAGAAACTCAATCGCTGTCATCAGAACTGCTACTGGACGAGTCGTAGAGACGAATAACACGAGCCAGATCAGTAGAACGCTTTGACCGTTTGCCCTTACGATTTCTTCCGGCTGCCGCTGAGTTGGATTTGCGCTTCGTGCTGGTTCCGCCTGAAAGTTCAAAGCCTAGCATTCACATAATAATACATGTACTACAGTCAGGCATTTAACGCCGTTTATGGTACCCCGACGTTCGGTCATTGTGGTGGTACCATATTATATGACGGTACATACCGTATAAGGTGACGATCCCCTACATTCGAATTGGAACCGGTACCATATGGTACCACTCTGTTCAGATTTCCTACCTTACATGGTAGTGGTACCATATATCGTCGAACGTCTGGGTACCATATATGGTGACGGTACCATCATACAAGTAACAGGTCATCCGCCGAAGCGGAGGGGGGTTGAGAGGTCTGAGCCAAAATCTTTGGGAGGGGGTTGGGTACTAAAAAACACTCAAAAACCGAAAAAATCGCAATTTTTGGGCTAAAACTAAAAAGTGCTTTTTTACAGGCCATCTTTGAAATTTTTGCGTCTGAAATTGTAAAAAATCGCAAAAGTTTGCTCAAAAAATTATTTGCCAGAAAATCGGAGGGGGTGTCGGAAAAATCGTCTCCGGGGGTTACCCATCCGGGGGGTCTGGCCTAAGTTCGGCCGGGGGGGGGGGGGTCTGAGCAAAAATTTTGGGAGGGGGGTTGGGCACTAAAAAACGCTAAAAAATCGAAAGAATCGCGATTTTTTGGCTAAAAATCGCCAAAAATCGCTAATTTCGGCTGAAATACAGCTAAAAAGTGCTGTTTTGCAGGCGATTTTGGCAATTTTTGTGTCTGAAACATACATGTAACAGGGGGGTCTGGGGGGTCTGCCCCCACCCGACATAGGCCAGACCCCCCGCATCGGACCCCCCAAGACGATTTCGCCGACCCCCCCTCCGATTTTTCTGGCAGGTAAATTTTTGAGCAAATTTTTGCAATTTTTTATAATTTCAGACACAAAAATTGCCAAAATCGCCTGCAAAACAGCACTTTTTAGCTGTATTTCAGCCCAAATCAGCGATTTTTAGCCCAAAAATTGCGATTTTTTCGATTTTTGAGCGTTTTTTAGTGCCCTACCCCCTCCCAAAATTTTGGCTCAGACCCCCCGGCCGGCGCCAGACCCCCCACCCCCCCCTCCCCCCCATCGGCGGATGACCTGTTACATGTATGGTCTGAAATTGTAAAAAATTGCAAAAATTTGCTCAAAAATCTACTTCCCGGAAAAATCGGAGGGGGGTCGGCGAAATCGTGTCGGGGAGGGGGGTCCCCCCGTCCGGGGGGGGGTCTGGCCTAAGTCGGGTGGGGGCAGACCACCCAGACCCCCCTGTTACATGTATGGGTACCATATCATGGTACCGGTATCACTTAATGTTCTGAAGAAAGGACAGGATGGTATCCATGTAACAGGGGTCTGGGAATCTGCCCCCACGCGACTTAGGCCAGCCCCTCCCCGAGACGATTTTTCCGACCACCCATTCGATTTTTCTGACAAGTAATTTTTGAGCAAATTTTTTGACACAAAAATTGCCAAAAATCGTCAGTAAAACAGCACGTTTTAGCTGTATTTAAGTCTAAATTAGCGACTTTTGTGGATTTTTGAGCGTTTTTTAGTGTCCACCCCCTCCGAAAATCTGGGCTCAGTCCTCCCGGGCCGGCGACAGACACCACCCCAACCCCACCTCCCCCTTCGGCCGATGACCTGTTACATGTATGATGGTATCAGATCCCATATATGGTATAACCTGAGCCGTCGATCAAAGGGACACTATATACGGTACCGATACCATATGGTACCACTTAACGTTTTGAAGAACAGATACCTGGCACCGATACCATATATGTCGTCATTTCCCCAACAGTATATGGCACCGGCACAATACATGGAATCCTACCACCATACATAGGCCGCAAGGGGTTTACCCCTCCCCTCTCTAGCCAATACCACCGCCTCGACCGGCCATACCACCTCCCCAACCCCCTCCCGGAGCAGACATGGGCAAAGGGGGGGGCTGAGGGGGTTGGCCCTCCTCAGGCTCTGCACCCGTATTCTGCTCGCGCACTAGAAATCAAGTGGCACTAGGCGCCTAGTGGCACTTGGATTAGGGGGACTTCCAGTGCCACTGGGAAGCGTTATTCTGCAACAACACTAGCCCCCGCTCTAGTGGCACTAGACGGCTCACTAGACCATTTGTTGTTGGTAGTGCGGCTGTTTTTTGCTCAACAGTAGGCAATATAAACCCTAAAATGGCTGAAACCGGTAGCAAGCCGCTAACCGATGTTCAGTGTATGTTTCTTGTTGACGAATTCGAGCCAAACCAAGACCTATTAATGAGTAAAAGCAATGCTGCCGATGTCAACAGAAAGAAAGCCGCTGTCTGGAAAGGATCGCGGAAAGATTCAACAACAAATTTGCGCCCGGCGGAACCCAAAAGAAACCGAAGCAATTAAAGAAAAAGTGGGGGAAAACATGGTGTCGGAAGCTAAGAAGTGGGTGGCGAGCAAGAGCATTAAGCACAAGCAAGGCTCGGGCGGTGGACCCGCTGTGCCGGACCCACCCTTCTACATAATGGCAGTGGCTGACATCTACGCCGATTCCGATGCTTTCAAAGGAATAGAACAACCGATTGAGTCAGGTGTGCGCTCCGAACAGTTAACTGCCGTCGCTTCCGTGATTAGTTCTCCTGGATTAGATGACAAGTCAATTGATGAGAGTGATAATGCTGTTTGGAACGACATTTTCCTGTCGCAAGCCATCACGTCAAGTCCGCAGCCTATGCAGGTCGTCTCAAACGTAGCAATACCTCATTGCCAACCAGACATATCTTCAGGAAAGCTTGCAAGAAATTTGACAGTCATCCTGTGACAACCGATGAGTTGCA